>VWYI01009562.1:112877-155901 GCA_013399455.1 Anthoscopus minutus
CGCCGCTGTCCCGCCGCTCGCTGACCGCCGCGGCAGCAGCAGCGGGAGGGCGAGCACCGGCCCGGCCCGGCCCAGCGCCATCGCGGCCCGCACGTGGGGCGGCGGCGCTGCCCGATGACGCCTGAAACTGGCGCTGGCTGCAGTTCTCCCCGCCCCGCGGAGCCGCGGCACAGCCACGCCAGGGAGGTGAGTGCGCCGGGCTCTGCCGCTCCCTTCTTTCACCTTTTCTCTGCTGCTTGCTGAGGGTCATTCCTGCGCCGCTGCCGCAGGAGCAGACGCGGCCCTGAGGGGCTCTGGCGGGGCCGGCGCGGGGCCCCTCGCTCGGGGAGCAGCCCCTGCGGCAGGGAGCATCCCCCGGCGCCCTCGGATCCCTCACGCTGGGTGAGCCCGCTTCCCGCTGCCCGGCGAGCCCTGTCACACCTGGCGGGGTACCCACGGCCCCTTCCCAGCAAGGGACACATCTGTGTTTGCGGGTAGGAAATGACGCTCCATGGCAGTCTCCCTGGGCTCTGTGTTTCAGGTGGTACAGCAGCAGGAATGACGGTGAACACACCGCTGTGCTATAGGGGAAAGAAGATCCTGGCTCCGATGGTGCGAGTGGGAACACTGCCAATGCGTCTGCTTGCTCTGGACTATGGTGCCGATATCGTGTACTGTGAGGTATGGAGAAGGAGCAGATGAGGTGGTTTTATCTAGTAACAATATTATGGAAATCTTTATACATGTAGTTTTCCATTTAAAATGCAGAAAGAAGAATCTCTATGTCTTGAGGCATTTTTCTGAGCCATTTTCAAGTTATGGGAAACGCATATTTTTAGGCTGTTAAGTAACTTCAAGTACTTTAGACAAAACACCATAACAATTTCCTCAAGTTGTAGTTTTATTTGCATTAGAGGGGGTAGTATTTTTTTCTATTTCTTTTTTCAGTAGAGTCAGAACTTTGAAGGATCTTTGAAGGCTGACTTCATGTCTAATCTGGTTAGTTCTGCTGTGCATCCATATATTTCAGTTATAGCATTGCTCTCCTTGTTTCTTAAACACTTTTTTTAAAGCTGGCTGAAATTGAGGTCTGGGGTTCTCTCCTCTGCACAAGATCTATGTGGACCTGTTAGAGTGGATCCAGAGGAGGCCACAGTGATGATCAGAGGCTGGAGCACTTCTCTTAAAACACAGGCTAAGAGAGTTGGGATTGTTCTCTCTGGAGAAGAGATGGCTCTGAGGAGACCTCATTGAACCGTTCCAGTACTTAAAGGGGGCTTTTAAAAAAGAGGGAGAAGAACGTTTTACAGGGATGGATAGTCATATGACAAGGGGGAACAGTTTTAAACTAAAGAGAGGAGAGCTTTAGATTAGATATTAGTAAGAAGTTCTTTAACCAGAGGTTGTTGAGGTACTGGGACAGATTGCTTGGAGAATTTGATCTCTCTAGATAATTATTTAATAAAATGGGCAACTGTTTAGAGCTGACTGGCTTAAACAGTTCAACTCAACTGAGATTTTTTTATCCTTTCTACTCAGGAGCTGATTGACATAAAGATGCTGCAGTGTAAGAGGGTTATAAATGGTAAGTATGGCATTTCTTTTCATAATATCTGTAAAAAGTCTCTTTTCTGGTTAAGAGAGAGGGTAATTACTTCTCTGAAGCATTTTTCAAGTTACTGTAGTGATGTATCAGTAGACGTAATCTTACTGAATTGTGTTTAGAGGCTTACAGTAAACTTTTGAAGTGCTACCTTAGATTTGTCTGCTGCTGTATAGTTTCAAACTTTCCATTTGTTTGGACTGCAGTAGAGACAGTTTCCAATCATGAGTCCTTTTAAATGTTAGCTGTTTGTGACATGATAATATATACACCTTTTAGTCTACTGCAATAAGGAAGCAACGTGTAAAAGATCTCACTGTTTATCGTTCATTTATTAACTTGAAGTCCATGGGCTGGACTTGGAATAACATGATTGTCACTGCAAGTTCTTAAAAAGGTATCTTTGAGACTTGGCTCTGTTTGAGTGGCATAGAAACAGTTGTTTGCAGTGTCCCTGCTGGGAAACAGAAGTTCACTACAAATCTCCTCTCTCCTCCTGCCCCTTCACAGAAACAGTGCTGTTCATTCTGGCTGAGTCATCACTGGGCTTTGATACTTTACAGAACGTCAAATTACTTTGATGTCATTTCATTTACAAATGACATGGTCATATGACATTTTAAAATTTTTCCATTTATATAGAATTTTTGTCTGTTTTGTCTGTTTCTCATTTCATACAGAAGTACTTGAAACAGTGGACTTTGTTGCACCTAATGAAAGAGTTGTTTTCAGAACTTGTGAAAGGGAGAGAGAACGTGTTGTCTTCCAAATGGTAAGAAACCATACTGTTCTACCAGCACAGTTCAGTGAGGTAGTGCTGGTGACACGTTGATGTCAGCCTAAAGCAGCTCTCCCTGATGCAGACTGTCAGTTTCTTCGTGTTTCAGGGGCAGGTAAAGTTCATGGCAAATGTATTGCAAAATTTCTGAGCTGTTGGTACAAATCAAGATTCTGTCTGTTTTCTGAAGAGGTCATTTGAGATAACCTCTGTGCTCTCCAGCAGCTTGTTTTTATAGCAGGTATCTTAGATGGAAATTGTGCTGATGTCTGATCACAGGTTGAAGTTTTGCACTGTCCTGTAAACAGTTTCACTGGAAAGACTGAAAGGAATGGTATTGTTTATTATAGATAAGAGGGGATTAATTTGTGCATTAGCATTGCACAAATGGATTAAAGATTCTCTCTGCTAAAGAGAAAAAGACAGTAATTTGCTCTTAGAGACCACTCTGTAGGACAAGAGGTGATGGGCTTGGAGGGAGGGAGAAGTGTGAGTGACCTGCATTAGATACTGAAAAGACCTTTTTCAGTGATAATGTAGCCCTGAAATAGGTTGCTTGTAGAGTCTGTAGAATTGTTATTAGTGGAGCTTCTGAAGAACATTAAAATAAGTATCTATTGCTGAGAGGCTAAGAATATTTGTTATTGCTGTAGGTGAGGAGGGCAGACAGACCTCTTTGTATCCTTTTTTGTATCACCTTTTATCATCCAATGGCTGACTCCAATATGTGCTGTAGGTAAATATTTTAAGTGTCCAGTGTGCCTCTGAGTGAATGTCTGTACTAAATGTTCAGAACAAACATAGTTGTACACATGTGCAAGTAAGCACCTTTTTTTTTTTTTTAATTTGATATTATTTTGTAATTATAAATCCTCTTCTTTTACCAACAGGGTTCAGCAGATGCTGAAAGAGCCCTGGCGGTAGCTAAGCTTGTGTAAGTCATCTTCTCTCATACCCTTTCTACCATGGGCTTGTCTGGGATTTTTTGTACAGAGGAATTATTGTAGAAGGCAGTTTTTTATGATTGAGAGCATCAAGGTAGCTCTTGATAGAACCAGGAAAACTTCAGCTGCATAAATTCTGTGCTGGGATGACTTTTTGCTAGTGCAAATGTGTCCTTGATCTTTCCAGTGTGAATTTCCCTGGGTATTGCACAGCTGAAAGACCAATATACCTGAAAATGTCCCTTGCTGTGTGGTTTAAAGCCTCCAGTAATGTATTGTGCAGATATGAAAAGTGACTCTCAAAAAGGAGGTTTTAAGCCTCCATTTAAATAGATGGAAGTTTCAATAGGACTTGCTGTAGAGACTATAGTGAATTTAGTGGTGGATTTAAGATGAGTCCTTCTGCACAGTACTGGTTATTGAAACCTGTGGACAGAGTGATCTTCAGACCACCATTACGATTAATATATTTAACTTAAATGAGTGAAAGGCTTAAAATTCAGAAGTTCAAATAAACTTTAGCTTAAGTTCTCATTTAAGCCTTAATAACAATGGAACAAATTACCTGGAAAGATATCTGTTTCTTGATTCTTGTTCTAATATGCTAAAAATATTTTAATTTTTTCTTTCTCTTTCAGAGAGAGTGATGTCGCTGCTATTGATATCAACATGGGATGCCCAAAAGAATATTCTACTAAGGTAAGTCGATTTTGATTACTCTTAAATGAGCCTTTTCTGTCTTGGAGGTATGTAATGTGGAATACTTGGTCTGGTTTTCAAATTCAATTAGTAAAGTTCACAGAAAAAAACTGAATTTATTTTCTTGAAATAAACAAAAGACTCTCAAAAGTCTGATGGCTTAATACAGTAAAATAACATAGGCTGTTAGAAATTA
Source organism: Anthoscopus minutus (assembly GCA_013399455.1). Classification (NCBI taxonomy): domain Eukaryota; kingdom Metazoa; phylum Chordata; class Aves; order Passeriformes; family Paridae; genus Anthoscopus; species Anthoscopus minutus. Next base: position 117,077 of record VWYI01009562.1, read on the forward strand.
AATTCTTAAAGGCTAGATAAAATAAAGTTTATATAAAATAAGGTATTTAAATGTTTTTCTGACGTCATTAATTTGTTGGGTGAGTGAAAAAAGTTCTTCCTAGCTTTAATAAAAATTGAAATCACAATTTGTCAAATGAGCAAATAGATTGCAAAAAGCAGTCACAACTAAATAATGCTGATTTCAATTATTTGTCAGTTTTATGTGGGAGGACAGTGGATCAGTTAAAATCTGTTTTTAATTTTTTTTTTGTAGTAAAGCACATGCAGTTCTAAGTTAGTCATGTAATCTGTGACTAGAACAGAGCATTCAAACTGGTTGTTAGGACTGTTAAGCCACTTGGTGTAGAGATAAAGGATCAATAAATTGGACCATGGTTCTCCATTTTGATGTCAACTGCTCCACAGAACTGCAATTAAGAGCAAAACCCAAAAATATCCCATCTTGTGCTAGAGTGAAAGATCAAAGCTTCAAGTGCTGGTGAATGGTTATTCAACAATAGTTCTGGGTCAAAGAAGTTTGAACAAAAATTCATCTATGTGTGCAGATGAAACAGTGTGAGAAGAGCAGCTAAAATATTAAATTGTTCATAATGTTAAATGTTCATTATTTCTGTGCAATAAAGGCACTTAATTTGTCTTAGTCTCTTTTTTAAGTGTAGGGTGTAGACAGAAAGTACTGATGTAAGGACCTGTCAAATGTGGTGTGTAATGTTAAAACAATAAATCTTTTCAGCTGTCACTTAATGAGGGGAAACTGGACGATTATATTTGCTAAAAATAGCTTTTTGAAATCCTGTCCATTCCATAAAGTGATGAGAGCAAGTTGATGCCCTGAATTACTGCTTAATTATTCTGATACAAGTCTAAGAAATGTTGCACCAAAGTGTTCACTAATGCTCCTGTATTTTAAATTTTGCCATTTATTCCTTAATAAATATAACATTGTGCTTTTGTTGTGATCTGCGATTAGGCAAAACAATTGAGTTGAAAAATGTGTTTGCCTGGTGGGTAACAGGTTCTGTCTGTTTTCCCAGGGAGGTATGGGAGCAGCACTGCTGTCTGATCCAGACAAAATAGAGTCTGTAAGTATCACCTGGTGGGGTTGGAGCTGCCTTGGGAAGAACTGTGCACTGTGCTCTGCCACTCTTCCTGTGGCAGCAGGAATGAGTTGCATAGACAACAAATTTGTGATTGCTAGACTGGAATACTCAGTTTAGGACACTGGAATTAAGGTTATAAATAAATAGTCCTGATTTACTTCTCCTTGCCATTATCTGGACAATACAAGTGCTAGCTTTTTTTTTTTCCGTTTGAAAACTTCCAGTGTGGTGCAGTATTTGCAAGTTTTGTATGTCTATGCATGTAATTTGAACTTATCAGAGTTCACTGGTCACCTCATATTAAAAGCAGTGTTGAAACTCCAGCAGCATTTAATTGCTCTCTAAAAATCCAGTTGAAATCAACAAAGAAGTGGAAGTAAAAATGTCTTAGGCTGGAAGTTGGCTTGTGTATCTACTGGATAAAATAGTATATTCAGTTACATATTGTATATGTCTGTCTAGCATATGAGATACTTTATCGAGGGATAGTAAACAGTATTACATTATTCTAACTTATTTTCAAGAGAGAAAGGAGGAGAGTTTTAGTAATGCTACTGTTGTGATCAGGTTTTTGTCCTTTTTTTTTCAGATATTGACCACTCTTGTTAAAGGAATTTGTAAACCAGTAACCTGCAAAATCCGCATTTTGCCCTCAGTAAGAGCATAAATCGTTGTGCTGAAGTGTTCAGCTGTTATTTCTCTGATTTACTATCAGTTAGAATATATGTTGTTCTAGTGTGTTTCACTGTTCACCTGTTGCTGTGAAATAGCACTTGGAATTACAATTTGTAATTGCTATCCCAGCCCTAATGGTTATCTGACCTGCAGGTGCCCAGAGGCTGAGTGTGGGCTTGTCAGATTCCAGGATGTGCAAGGGCACAGAGGCTTTTATCCTCTAAATTTCTCAACTAAGTCATTTTTATGTCATAGAAGTACAAAAGGGTGTAGAACAGCACCCCTCAAGCAGGCAGTAGATGCTGTTCATTCTTGTTTTTCACAGGGGGTAGCCAATAGATGATTGATTTCTATTCTTTCAGATTAATTTTTCTTCCATAGTTTTTTTCTGTTCTTGCAGTTAGAACAGCCAATGAAGTTACAGGGTCTTTTTTAGGATCTTTTTCCAGACGTTTTTACAGCTGGTGTAGCTTCCTTACTGGTTTATTTTTTTTTGCAGATGAATTCTCTATGTATTTTTAAACCTCCAAAAGATGATTTGTCTACTCTTTTAAAGACTGATTATTTTGTAATTGGTTATTTAATTACCTGCCTGGATACTATGATTGCATATGACCTAAATAGATATTTCAGTAGATGGACAAACTGTACCTGAGCCAGCTTTGTTCAGAAGTCATTTATGTGTTGGGATAAACAAGTGAAGCTTGTGTGAAAAGAATCAGTAACCTAGTCTGAGATCATTTTGGTTCTGAAGTATTAAATCAGAGAACTGACATCTTGAACCTCTTCCTTTTGTTTCAAACTGGTTTTGCATAATGTTGTCGCATCAGAACTGCAGGTGGGCTTCTGGCTCTGCATCCCTGCCAGCTGGGTCATGCTGCACTTTCCAGAGACTGAATATGATGTGTTTGGAATGAGCCACAAATATTCCTCCAGCTTTTGAAAGGAAAATTCACCTTACCTTTTTTCATTCTCCCTTTCCCTAAAGATGCATAAGACAGGCTAATGCAGCAGTGTGTCAATTTTATTTCTGCTTATTAAGAGCATTTTATCTCTTTGATGATATACTGAACCTTTTGATTTAATGGGCATGTATGAATATCCTTAAAAATTTTTAGATGCTGGTTAACATTTTTAAGACACATGTGAGAGGAGTATTTATAGCTGTGTGATTGCATGTTAGGTTGATTTTAGAAGACATTCTCTTACTGAAAAGCATTTTAATTACAATTTACAGAGCAGTCATTAGAGAGGACTTGCTAATCAAATATTCCAATCATTTTCAATTGACAGTCTGAAAATCTGTTGGAAAATATTCTCCTGCTACAGAGTACTATGTACTCTGTTTGTAATCTATAGGTTCAAGGAAGCATTAAAAATAAATTCTTTTTTTTTCATAGCATGTAGTTCTTTAATTGAAGTATATTAAATGGCTGTACATGTTAGGTGTTATTGATGAAAGACAGGAATCACATCCCTCTTGATAAAAGACTTGCAGCATTTGTTTTACAATGGTCACATGGTAGTTATTCCTTTTGCTTTGAATTAAAATCATGTCAGTCTGTCTTATCCCTCAGGTTGAGGATACTGTGAGTCTGGTGAAGAGAATAGAGAAAACTGGCATTGCTGCCATTGCAGTCCATGGAAGGTAAATTGATTTTAAGCAAGAAAGTTTTGGGGTTTTTTTCGTTTGTTGATGACTGTAGCGCAGTATGACTGTCAGGAGAAGTTGCAAAAACTCCTAAAATAACAAAAATATAGAGTATACTCTATACTCTAAATGTAATATGTGGTTCTCATTTCAGCTTTAACTGAGATTGTGTTCTAGGAAATCAAGTCAGTAATTAGGGAATTGAATTGCTTGCTGCTCGTTTCCTAAATTTTTGTTCTCAAAAACCAAATAAAACTAAAATTGTCTTGCATACTTTGTATCTAAAAGATCAAATATATAAAATAAGCTGAAACAAGTATATCCCAATAATCCTTCTGTCATATCTGCTGTGGTTTAGGGGATCTATAAATTCCACAGGAAATCTTTGGTCTTGTCTTTTTTTTTTTGTTTGTTGGAAAGGAAGAAGGAGGAGAGGCCTCAGCACCCTGTCCACTGTGATGTGATCAAGGCCATATCTGAATCCGTCTCCATTCCAGTAATAGCAAAGTAAGTTGGACTAATTAGCTCATTATGGTCAGATGCCTGTGCTTAAGATTTCCAAGTGCAGGAAAAAGAGCCATGATTAATTTTATTAGTGTTGTTAATTTGTAGTGGAGGATCTCATGACTTCATCAAAGAATATGCAGACATTGAGACCTTCCAGAAAGCAACAGCTGCCTCATCAGTCATGATTGCTCGTGCTGCCATGTGGAACCCCTCTGTCTTCAGAAAAGAGGGATTTTTCCCCTTGAAGGATGTCATGCAAGATTACATCAAATATGTATGTTTTTTCTAAGATCTTACTTGTAATTAACATTGTTTAGAATTGTCAGTCCAAATCTTACTGCAGTGTCTTAACTCCATTTCAAAGTGTTGGTTCTGGAGGTATTTTAATACAGTGCATGTGACATAAGTCCTGCAATCAACCCCTGCTTCCTCTGTTTGATTTTATTCAGAAACAAACCTACATTCAGAAAACATGCTTTTTAGCCCTAGTTTCTTGGGAACATTTATGAGACTTACTTACCAGCTATCTGAAAATGTCAAGAAATTTAAAAATATGTAGTCCAACTTTTGACTACAATTAAACAGTATATTATGTACAGTGCACACTATTGAATATACAATATTGAGTAGAGAAGTGGAGGAATATTAAATACTCAGTTGCTCCTAGATCAGTTTCTAGAAATTAATTACTTATCAAAAATTCTGTCAAGAAATATTTGCAGTAGGGAAGCAAGGGGAATGATTTGCCAATAAAGTAATGCTGTATTGTAGTCCTGTAGCTCTATTAGCCAAGTCATCTAGTATATAAAGTTTCATCCATTATTCAAAAGACAAAATTTTAATGATGTAATAGGAAATTAGTCAGAAATCTGTAACTTTGATAATGTCATCAATTCAAATTCTTTTTTTATTTTAATTTAAGTTTGCTATTAACCAGTTACTTACTAAAATATCAGTGCATTGTTAGTCAAGGATGGAAACAGGTCGACTCTTCAGAAGTGTATGAGTCAGCTGAACTTTAGTTCATGAAGTCATGCCAAAATAATCAGATTATAGTCACATTCATGGGTAGCATTGAATATGTTACTGAGGAGACTGCACTGTGGTTTCCCTTTCAAAAATGATTGTGAAATTCATCAAGAGACCATGTGCAGTATAAGTTTGTATGGTGTGTTTTTAAATTCTTTGTCTCTTTCCATCAGGCAGTGAGATATGACAATCACTACACCAACACTAAGTACTGCTTGTGTCAGATGTTAAGAGAGCAGTTGGAAACTACTCAGGGTAAGAAGCTGCACGCTGCACAGTCCACACAGGAGATCTGGTAAGCATGGACTTCAGGAAAGGAGTTGTACTCTGTCAAACTTGCACACCACTTCTCTGTTTAGCACTGCATGGCATTTCACACTGCCAGGAGAAGTGGTAAAAACCCCAGAAATAACAAAAAAAAATCCAGATGGGAGATGTGAAATAACAGAGTAAACTTTTCCAGGTTTCCTGCATGCTCAGATGTTTAAGTCTTTAACCCTAAAACTCTCTATATTCAGCACACTAATTTAAGTGGTGCCTCACTGAGTGACAGGCATTTTACCAGTATTTGCATGAAGTGATTAAGAAAAATTTTAGCTTGTCTGGAACTTGTCTTCTTCCAAGGATATTTATTTGATTTAGCTTTCCCTCTTGCATGTACGGATTTTAATGTTACTGTTACATATTTGTTTTAAAATGAACACTTAGAAACTCAAAACCATGTATCAGGATTGTCTGGTTGTATGGTACTTGAACGTAATTTATAAATTTTGAAAGGAACCATAAAATAGGCAGATGAATAAAGAATTTGCACAGAATTAGGGGAATTCAGGTTTGGACACATCACAAACTGAACAAAATAAAGCTCTGAGCTTGCATGTGTCATATCCATATTGTGTGTTATAATTATCCTTCTGATGGAAGGGAGGGGAAGTGTCTCCTTGTTTTTTTATATAATGAACAATATGAAACTGTTTGATACCTAATGTGTATGGAAATGGATAGAAATTTGATTGAAAGCTTGAAATATTTTGAAAAATAATTGACTGGTTTCTAGCAAACCCTATTCAGCATTCTGCTCATGTCCAAAATGAATGGAAATGCCTGCAATCCTTTTGCCATTTTATTGTCCTTTACCAATTTTGGCTTTCTATAAATAGTTCTGTCCATGATTATTACATTACAGTACAATGAAGGGAATTTGTATTGCATATATAAAGGGAGCTGGACTTCATTATTCGTAAAGGAGCAGTGGAATCTATGAACAACATTTCAAATTTGCAAATTTCTTTTCACTTTGGCAAGAATTTAACATGTTTTAGTATACTAACAGACTATCTATTTTGATTATAGATTTTGAGTTTAGGAAAAAAGATATAGTATAGATTGGAACTCAAATCTTTTGCAACTTCAGTAAAGTCTTAGCCTAAAGGGTGGTGATGTTTTCTGCTGCATGAATAGCAATGCACAGTGTGCAAAATAGGTACTGTAAAGTAACAATTTGACACAGGTAATTAGAGGTGTCACTGTTCATACACATAACCACTGAGTAGAGATCTAGTGTAAAAGTATGGGGTTTATGTGCTATGCCTAACAATTCTTTAGGGATTTCCAAAATCAAACTCTTACTTTTTGTACATGTGATGCAATAGCAACTTCAAAATGGGCTAAAGCAATATATGTGCAGGAGAGGGGGAGAGAGAGAGCCATTTGAAAATTTATGAAACTGCTTTCTGCCAGAAAGCTTGGTCTTTTAACCCCTGTTCTGAACAAGCTGTTTCATGTCCAGATAACTGAGGAACATTCAGTTTTTTAAAATGCAGCAGTTTATCTTCAGACAAAAATAGTGCATAATTCTGCTGTCTCCTGCTGGTGAGGATGGGTTACAGCCATTTGAGCTTTAACCTCAGTGCTGAATGCAAGAGAACAGCCTGTTGTTGTTCCCACAAAACATTTACACAGCAGTATGTAATAAATTGCCTTCCCTTAGAAGCAGAAGTTAGAGTTATTCAGCTTCACTGCTTTTTTGCTTGGAGCATTGGAGATGTCTTTCTGGGCAGAATTCATTTTGTCTTTAAACAGCCCCATATCAACTAGCACCCTAATAACAGAAAGTAAAAGTTTCTTTTAGGCTGCACATTTTATTGCCATTATCATTTGCAGAAAATCAATAGTCTCATTTTTTCAGAATAGATCCAGCCTGCCATGAATTTAAAATTTAAAAGGGTTTGAGGCTTTTGCCTTTGACTGGTTGCTCCTTCCCTTTATTTGGGTTTGTGAATAATACTCTCTAGTCAGAAAATCTGAGATATTGAGGGGTTTAGTTGCTATAGTGTTTATTGCTTACAGTATTTTTAATCACTATAATTAGAGGAAGAATCTTTTTTCTGCTTTTTGTTCGTATTGCCCTTGTGGAGGGGTCACTCTGAGATGTTTGCTGATTCATCCAAATGCATGTTATTAAATGAGCTAATAACTTGAACATTGCAGGACCTGTATTTCTGCCTGATTCTGCCTGCACTTCCAGGCTACAAATTGCATATGTAGTGCTGGAAATCAGAGCACTCTTTTTCTACTTGTAGCTCAATAATGTGTGGGAAGAATTGAAAGAGAAACAATGTAATGTTACTTGCAGAATATAGCCACACTTCCACATCATTCTCTGTTAACATGTACCATAAACACAATTGAATTCAAAATTTTCTTTCTCTGTCATAAATGTGATAGAAAAATTTATAAACTGATCTCTAATATAAAGAAATTCTGTCTGAATAGTGAAGCCTTTGAAATGGGTGACTTCTATGAAGAAACTACAGCTATTTTTGAAGCAAAGAAAACATCTTTAGAAACCAAGATGCAAGATGAAGATGACCAAATGGAAGATCCAGATGTAATAAAAATGGCTGTTAAATTTGACAAGTAAGCATGCTAAAGTCAAGTTTTTCACTGTCTCACATCTCTGAATAATAACTGTAAGGTTGACAGTGTCTTAACAGTTTTTTGAAAATGATGATTTGCAAAGCATAACTTCCTGAGTGAATTCCTATGAAGCAGTAAGTGAACATCACTGTGTAATCACCACTCTTCCTGTGCCATCTGTATGTTGTAGGATGTTCTTTAGTTCCAGGCTTCCTGAGACTGCTTAATTCTCTCAGTTAACTTGTTAAAAGTGCTGAATACTCTAAAAGAAAAAAAAAACAAACAAAAACTCTATGCAGAAAAGTGTATTACAAAGATGTAGATGTATTACAAAGATGTAGAGTTCAGTTATTTTTAGTGAAACTTAACCAAAGCATAATAATTTTTCTGTAAGAATTCCTAAACAAATTTCTTAATACTCTTCTAAGCAGATAACATGCTCATCTGAAGTTTTCTAAGTATGTTCCACTCATAAGCTATTCCTTGAAAAATAAATTCATGGAGTTTAATTCTATTTTATATAATTTTAAATTATAATCTGTAAAGCCTATAGAATTACTGTTACTGTCAATGTGAAACTTGTTTGCTGTTTTTGCTAATAGGCCTATCAAACAGCTCAAGAAGAGCATGATGTGTAAAATACTCCACAAATCCAGTCATAATGCTTTAATATTTAGAGGATATATTACCTGACTCCTTGAGAACTGAATACAGATTTTATAATGGTTTTTTGTTCTGCCATTTGCAAGGGGCTGTATTCAGTGTCAGTAACTGAATAAATTCCTACATTTCCTACCCTTTTTTCATTTGATTACTGCTTCGTAACAGAAGCAGCTTCTCCTTTTTTCTACTGATACATAATTGGTGCTTATAATAAGCAGTACCATACTTTATCTCTTTTCTGTGTCACATACTTAGTTAGAATCTCCTTTCTGGTAAGTATCTCGTCTCTAGCTATATTACTACAGGATGTAAATGTTCAGGAAGAATTAAAAGAAAACCTAAGATTTTATTTTAGATGTTTTGTCACATCTATTACTTGAGTTACTAATGAGGAAAAAGCATCTTTTTCATAATTCGAGCTGTAAAATTCAACCTCAAATAACTGGCAGAAGTAATACCACAAGCAGCACTGTCTGTCTTAGAATAGAACTTTGTGCACAGTTGTTGACCACAAATTTTTCTGTCTAGGCGAGAATATCCACCACAGATCACTCCAAAAATGTATCTTCTGGAATGGTGTAGGAAAGAAAAGCATCCTCAGCCTGTTTATGAAACTGTGAGTCAATGAAAAACCCTTTCAAGCCTCTTCCTCTGCCTTGTATATGAAATTAAGTATTTTAGGACTCAAGGTAGTGAGAAATTCTGCTTCCTAGTCGGTGTAGCTCTTTTGGAAAGCATGTGCAGAAATGGTAATGCACACAGGTATGAAAATAACAGCTAATTTTATTAGAAAATAAAAAATTAAAGTTCAGACCTTCAGTCTTCCTTTGATTCATGTGTGCAAGAAGTTGCTATAACTTCTTGATTGTTACATAGAAGCCCATGACTGACCTGCTTTTACTATTTCTGTGAAGTAAAGAATTAAGTCTTGGAATGTTTTCTCTGTTGTTGCTCACAGTTACAGATAGGAACTGTATGGGAGAGGGACACCTGTTTGATTAGATGGGGACATTATTTGGTTACTTGTTATTTTCTTAAAGCAAAAATATTTGCAGCTTGGATGATTTCTTAATTTTTTTAATGTTGAATATATATGGTGAAATTTGTTGTGTGAGTTAGATTAATTATAAGGTTACATTACTTGTTATTCTGTGAAGGAATGTTGGTGATGTGGTTTCTTCTGTAAATTGCATGACTGGTTTTTGACAGCCCCTTCCCTTTTAATTCTTTTTTTCTACAGGTTCAAAGACCACTGGATAGATTATTCTGTTCAGTAGTGACAGTAGCTGAACAAAAATACCGATCAACTCTGTGGTAAGCCATCCTTAATGGGTTTTTCAGCTGGATTTTTGTCTCCCAAATGTTGCTTAAAATCTTACATTAAAAGTGTGTTCTAGTTTGTTCCAGTTGACTTTGGTAAAGGTCAGCTAAAAGCTACCTCTAGGAGAGAGTAGGGATTAAAAACTTCTGAGAATTGAATGTGACAAGAGGAAGAAGTAAGCACTGGCATAATCAAGTAGTTACAGATTTTAATTCACTTTTTGTTAGTCCACAAGTTGTATTGGAAGGGGAGCAAATAGGCGAGCCAGTTCCATTCTGTATGTGATGAGTTCAGAAAGAAGCCAAGGGAAGCAGAGAGAAATGTTGGAGGAAGTTATGTCTTCAGCCACCACAGCAATCCATTCCCAATAAGAAGTCTGGACTAAGTGTCTATATCCAGTGAAGCAGAGGGCAGTACACTGAGTTCTTGGAGATCACAGTTAATTAGCAGCTACATCCAGGGCTGCTCTAAAGTTTCATGATGGTATTTTATACAATCATCTATTAATACCAGAGTTGACTTGAGGCATTTGCACCTAAGGTGATCTTGATTTAACTGCAAAGCCAGAGCTCAGCATTGAATATTGTAAACAGGACAAGTACACACAATTGCTTTGCAGCCTTCCTGTTCAGAGACTTTAGGAAGTTATGCTCATCTTATATGAAATTTTGAGAAGATGTTTTAAAATACTTCCACAAATGTATGATGTGCAGTCTTTCACAGGAATGACAGAATTTTTGTCACTGTGGAACAGATCCTGATTTTGTCAGTGTCAGTGAACTTGTACATCTGCCAGAGAGTATACTCCTGAGCCTCTTTCAAGAAAAGTGATCCTTCATAACTCAGTTTTGTTTAGCGATCAGATTTATAGAAGATACCTTTCTGAGGATTGTGTGGGGCAAACACACATTGACTGTGTGCTTTTGAAATTGAGAGTATTTGAGAGACAAGACCTGATAGAGACAGATTTTCTAGGAATATTGCATCAGGAGTAATGCATCAACACTTGACACCTAGCAAGATTGAAATAGTTTCTGGAGCTGACCTGTTTTGTTCCTCTGCTGTGAGATGGCTACAAATGCTGTTTGTTTCGTGGTGTTGCATCAGATACAGGAAGTTGTCTCTTGGCAGTGTAGAGACCTGTTTCTACTTTTACATGTGCTCTGTGTGCTTGCTCTTCAGGGACAAGTCCAAGAAACTGGCAGAACAGGCTGCAGCTATTGTCTGTCTGAGAACATTGGGTGTCCCAGAGGGAAAGCTCTGTGAGGGAGAGAATCACCTGATGAACAAACGCAAGAGGGGAGACCAGGAGCGGTTGATTAGCAGAGACCATGGAGAGGATCTTGCTGAGCCTTCCCATAAAAAAGCTAATTTTATTGAAGAAACTTCTGACATGAATGTGCCAAAGATGCCACGATAGCATGGAAATCAGAGGTTTTGTGCCTATGCAGCTACAAGTGAGCTCCTATTTGTATATCTTGTTCACATTTACTTTACTTGTTCACTGGATTCTCTCAGAGACAGATACATTTCCCAGTTGTGAAAAATGTCACTAAGATGTTTACTGCTTGCCACTCACTGTCCCTAAGGTGCCTTTCAGATGATAATTAGGAACTTGATTTTAAAGAACATGGAGAAGTTAATCTCAATAATAAACTTTTTTTAAAATTTCAGGTATTTTCAAGGCAATTTTGTCAATGGTTTCATTACTTGTCTTTTGTTTTTAATAAGTCTACAGTGTGCTGCTAAGAGATGTATTAATACATCATCCACAAGCAGAGGAATGGAACTGTGTAATTAATCAGAAAAATCAATGTAGTAAAATAATTAATAGCAAAGTAGACATGGTTGTGTTATCTGAGTTTTATGCATGTTTTGAAAACTTTGTTTACAGCCCTCATGTATATCAAGAAAAAGTTTTTTGCAGAGAGAAGGACTTAAAAATCATAAGACAAGCATTAAAATAACGTTCTTCTGTGATAATTTCGACTACATTTTAACCTTCAGAAATATGACGGTAGGATTAACCATCCTTTTCTGGTCTTAGATGTTAATAATTCTGTCTTTCCAGTAAGGAACTGGAGCCACGCCTGATAGCAATGACTTTGTTGAATGAAGGCCCTTTGAGTTTTTGTCTTTTGAACTTGAAATTCCTTATAAATGTCTACAAGTAGTTTACTTGCAGTAATGGCCATCCAAGTATGGCCTTGGATGTTCTTGAAATGTTCTTGTTTGTCTCAGCAATCAGCTGTTGGTGATACAGGGGTCTTGATCAAAGGCCCATGTTCTCTTCTTTGTTTTCCAGCATCACAACTTCCTGTTAAAGTAAACTGTAAGTAAATGCTCTATGCCAAGAGAGGATACAGATCCTGTCTGATTCATGGCAACTCAGCTGAGCTTGTCTGATATAAATTAGAGTCCTGAATCCTCAAAAGAGTGCCAAAATAATTCAGAGATTTTTGTTAACAGTTTATTGAAACGGTGGCTTAGTTCCCCCAAGAGTGTGAGGAATTTTGAGATTATAAGCTCTGGTCTGAAAACAAAGTGATGGGAATGTATCATGCCATGATCTCTAAACTACTTTGTATAAGAATATACAAGATAAAATTCATTTGGTTGTAATTCATTAAAAAAATCTCTATTTTAAAATTTGATTCCTTTTCTCAAGTGATAGTGCCAAATTTAACTGTTCTTTTAAAAGGGAAGAGCAATATCTCATCAGATAATGTTCAGGGTTGTGAAGTTAAAATGTCTGCTCTTTCAGTTAGAGTTATTTACAGTAAATCTGTACAGTCTAGGAAGAAGGAAGTTTTTCTTGTTCTATTTGTACATTGCAGTAAATGCACTTTTAATATGTTTACATTTGATACCATTTTAGTGCTACAATTTTACACTGAAGCACTAAAAAATTTTGCAGTATTAATCAGAAATTTCAGAAATAGCCCTTTTCCTATTATAATTTCTATCTGGATATCTTCCTTTTGTCAGAACTATTTGGAGCCATAATAATAAAGAAAGTCATTTTTAGGTCCTGCTACCAGTGTGGTTTGTAAGGTCCAATGTGAGAATCATGGAATGTTTGAGTGTGGAAAGGACCTCTGGAGTTTGTGAGGTCCAAACCCCATGCTCAAGGCAGGGTGAACTAGGGCAGATTTCCCAGGACCATGTCTAACTGGGTTTTGCCCATCTTCAAGGACTGAGACTCCACAGCCTTTCTTGGCAACCTGTTCCAGTGTATGAGCACCCTTAAGGTAAGCAAAATTGGGATTTTTTTTCCTTCTTCCACATGGAGTATTCCTGTATTTCAACACACTCCCACTGTCTCTTGTCCTGCCACACAGAAGGATCTGGCTTAGTCTGATAATCATTGTTTGTCTAAAAGGAAGATTGAATCTTTGGGTGATACAGGTGGTGGTGCCTAAGTACAGTGTGGGCTTGTATGGCAGCAGTTATTGTAGATCAGTGGATGCGGCAGTGGATTGGGGTGAATTTATAGATAAGTCAGTCATGAGTAGCATGTTATTTCTCTTTTGACTCACAAAAAAAAGCCCAAAAAATTACTCAGGAGAAAGTATGCTACTGCTGACTTGAACTTCCTACAGAAGCAAGATGGGATCATTCAACTTAGGAGCAAAGGCCTTCATGACAGCATTTGTACTTTGAGGGTTTTTATTTCTGGTATTTTGTCATGCAATGTGAATGTGCATCCTCCTTCCTCCTTTGTGAGGTACAGCCTGTGCAGACTTTTCATATTGCTTCCTTCCAGCCAGTGACTCCAAGCAATTCAGAGCACAGGTTTGTAGTGAGATGGGAATTCCAGTGCTGCTTGAGAAGGTGTAAATCTTGGATTCATTTGAGCAGCTGGGCAGATTTTTGTAGGATGCTGTCAAAAATTCACATATAACTGTAGTTGAAGATAGATTTCACAGGTTGTATGAGTACCAGGCTGGAGTTGCTTTGCTACATATGTTATAGAATATGTGCCTTGGCTTGATTGATGGAGAGTTGGATAAAACTTGCTGCATAGTTTGCTGTGAGTGAAATAGATGTTACCACTAGGCTGCAAAGTGTGTGTATTAAATCAAATGGGTGCTAAATATTGGGGGTTGTATTTCTGTTTTCTAATAACTGCATGTTTTCAAATCCTGTCTGAAATTATTACATGGTTACCAGTGTTACACTTACTTCTCTTAGCTCTGCACTGTACACATTAACGGGGTTGTCTGTGCTGTAATTATGGATAGGCCAAACAGACAGTGAGGAATCACTGTTGGAATGAGCTTTCAATGCTAAATATAGAAGGGCTGTAATTGTGGCAAATGGCTAGAAAGTAACATTTGACACCTTTGATCCGTTTCAGAAAGAACCAAAGAAAAGTTGCACTTGTGTATGTGTATATATATGTATATATGTATGTGCTTGTCAGAATATTGTGATTAATGTATTTATTACATACTTTGATTCCTTGTAACTCTGTTACAACTAATGTGTGATGGCTTACCCTACTTCGATCATTCATTCATTTGTCCTAACCAGTTCTGCAGATAGGATAATTGTGTTTATGATGTGTGTTCCCTTCTCAGCACCTGTGCTAATTACTTCAGTAGCTGGTGCTTTTTTCATAGAAATCGTTACATTCTCATTGCTTTTAAAGAGCAACTGGTTACTCTGTGTGAGTTTCTCCCGTGCTTCTCTTCCCTGCTGTACCTTTCAGAAGCAGAAGGTGGCAGATTTTTTTATTGTTTTCAGAAAAATATGCTGACTTCTGCAGTATTTACCAATCCAACCGTTGCACTTCAGCATTCTTGCATAGGGTGGCAATTGAGACCAAAGCTGGGTTGGAGGATATTTAGCTTCACTTTTCAGAAACCCTTTTTTTAATTTTTATTTTTTAATGTGGTGTGAATATGATACTTGGTCAATACTGATGAAAGCTGTGCTCTCTTTTAAGTCTTTGCTTAGTGAAAATGTTTCATTATTAATCCTATGGAACTCTGTGAAGCAACTGGAGGGTTTTTTGTCCCAAGGGTACCATCAGCCAATAAACAAGCAGTTGTATTTTTTCACTTGATAGCGATGCTGCAGAGAGTATTTGTAATGATACCTGCCAAAGTGTGGTCCATGGGTATGGGGAGATCTGTAACTTGTCCTACCTGTATTCTGCTTAGTAGAAATGGGAATGGGAATGCAGACATGTTTTTGCCAGCCTCTGGTGTGGATGCACTCACTGTGGGTCTACCTCCAGGGCCTTGCTGGCTGGAATGCTTTTTGGAATGTCCCGGGCTCTCAGCCCAGCCCCGCCCTGGAATGTGAGGTTAAATGCTGGCGGTACAAATACAGAGTTTGAATATCAAAATCCTAGAGTTCCCCAGTACTGCAGTTTCAGAAACTGGCAAGTGAGCCACATGTCAGCTCAGCTGCTCTCCAGTTCAAAGAATAAGCCTCGGGTTGCTGGGGAAGGAGGGGGAGGTGGGATGGTTTTTGTTTTGGTTTGGTTTTCACTTGCCCGTTATGACACGCAGAAGAACGTGCTTTTCAAACACGTCGACTGGCAAGATTGTGAGAGGTCCCAGACAGGTGTTAGCTGGAAAGAGTCTTCATTCACAAAAGCATTTTACTGCCATTCTTTAATCAGACCTAGGAGCTCAACATAATGCAAGCTTACTGAAACCTTTTTAAACAAGAACCTGCTTATATTTGGACTCCGAGTCAAGGAGTGATGAGATGGCCTGTAAGGCTTAAGTTCCATCTGTGCCACAGTGCAGGAAGCCAGCGCTTGAGGCTTTGAGTCAGAGGTGCTGATGAGGATGCTGATGACAAACATTTAACAGCTAAATGTGGAAAGCAAGCCTTTGGTGAGGGAGTGCATCATGTATTGTTAAAAAGCAGTTGCCTCGGTCAGTCAAGGAGAGGAACTGAGCTCCAGAGGGAGTCTGGTTCAGTCACCTGTATGCCAAGGAGTTCTAACCTCAGTGGGCTTTGTGAGAGGAGGCTTAAAACATGCCTCACTTGTAGTGTTCACTTAGCTCCCAAATGAAACTGTGTTGCAGGAGCTAATGTGAATCAGCTGTTGAACAACTATCAGTTAAACAAATAAATACTTTTCCCTTGCCCTGGTATGGTGGGAGAGTCTCTGTTTTCTGTTTTTAGAAAATTATTGTCTGCGAGATATCTTCTTATGAGAGTTTACAGAGCACTGTAGAACAGATCTGATACTTATTTTAACGTAATTTTCCTTGATAAACTCTACATTTGTTAATGCTTCAGTATGTCATTGTGTTCCTGTTCAACTGCCTTTAAAAGTTAGTGCTTGGTGATTGGAACCAATGTATAGTTGGTGAACATGCATTTTTTATTGGTATTTTGTTGCATAGACCTGGCAGAACTGGATTTGAATGCAGATCTTCAACCTACCTTTTTAGCAGGTTTAAAACTGTATAAACATGTTCCGTTTTCTAATACTTTATTTGTTGATTTGCAGACTTCTCTGATGCGTGCCTGTGCACTTAGCACTGCCTGTGCACAGGTGTTAGCATGGATTGTCAGCAGCTAGTCATGGGCTTTTGTGTTAAACCTCTTAAACAGAAACTGATGAAGTGGTTTCCCTCATTGTGGTCGAAGGTGAGAGTTATAAAGATATTTAACTAAAGCTAGTACATTTTTACCTTTTCTAATCTCAGGTGTTGGAAAATATCATTTTGAATTTTAAAAAATAATGTTGTTATTGAACTTCATTGGTCAGCTTCTCAGTGACTTACCTGGTTTGGTTCAGTGTATGCTTATTTACTTAAGAAAGGGACTACTGCAGTTTTTCTTTACTGAGCATTTCAGACTGCAAAATTATTTTTTTTTGGCAGTTTACTGTTTCATTAACTCTCTGAATTGCCATAAAATTGAAAGCAAACTTTCTGGCCATCTCTGTATCCATTCTAGTTACATTCTCATACTAAATCCCAGGCAACAAAAAGTTTAAAACTGAAACCATTGTTTTCTTTTGTGCTGAAATAGAGCCAAATCCTGGACACCAGACAGAATACAAGTAAACATGTGTGGGTAGAGGCACCTATACAAGCCACAAAACCCATGAGATCTGAAGGGTGTTAAAAACATGGGGCAGTTTCTCTTGAGCAGAAGCATGCATTTATTTCCGCTGTATGGCATACAAAAGGGGTGTTTGTAAGGGAGGTTTTAGAGGTTAATTCAACATTGTGTATTCAGATCTGTAGGTGGAAGGGAATGGAAGGTGGAGTGCTCACAAGGGCATCAGAATGGTATGATTCAGGGGGGTGCAATATTGGGACTGCAGCATTCAGGCAGTAAATCACTGTACAGTTAGACCATGATGCCTACCTGTCACATCAGTGGCATGGTAATTATGTCATGCTGCCCTGTGACATTCTCTTATTACAGCTAATAACAGCTTTCATATTTTGCTGTGCCTGAACATGGAAAACAGTAGTAGTTCTTAGAAAGTTTGTAGCCTGTAGGCTATAGAAATACTGCATTATGAATGCTGAATTAATAGGGATTTAATAAATTACCTTCTCTCCATTAACTTTTATCAGCATGCCAAGTGTTGCAATGTAGACTGTAAAATCAGTGGTGGTTTGCTTGCTGGTGTGGGTAACATGCATGACTGTGCAGCATGACCTGAGAGTGCATATCCCATAATGGCAGCAATGCTGGGTGAAGGGATAGAGAGAGAAAAAAAATTAGCTACTGCTGTCTTTTGGTGCAGTAGTACTGGCACTGCATTTACCCATAGGTTAAACATTTAGCCCTTTTTCTTGTGTTCATTTTTAGTATTTAAACTCATGTCTGTAATAAGATTCTCCATTCTTTGTTAGAGGCAAAATGTGTAACATAGCATTTATTGAAAGTGATGCCTTATGACACAGAAGCAAACACAGCTCATAGTAGGATGGAGGAAAGCGTTTCCATTTAACTTTTTAGAGAAACACACTGAAGACAAATAGATTTGATCCACCCACACTTTATTTTCTTCATAGCTCTTCATTAAAAAAAAAAACTAGACAAAGAGGAGATTTTACAGAAAATGTTGATATATTTTCATGAAAGGAAGAGCTAACCTCATCCTGTTAGAAAACATCTTGCATCTTCACCTCTCACTGCGTGACTATTGTGCACTGTTTTCTTCCCAGCCCAGCCTGTGAATTCACCGGCTCACCTGGTCGGAGAGAACATTTCACCCACACAGCTCACTCCTCTCACTTCCTCTGCTTTAGAACCACTCATGTCACTGTACTGACAGTGCAGACTCACAGTGAGCAGCTAATTGTGTTCCTTCTTGCAGTAGAAATTTTTATTGGCTGTTCTAGGACTGTGACTTAAATTGATTTTCACTAAATACAAGTCAGCTCTTAGAGAAGAAGCCATCTGCAATTTTTTAACAGATTTTGGGATATTGACAAAAGCTAATCCTAGCATATTGATGATACTGTTCACTCAGGTCTGTGTGGGTCAGGAAGAGGGTTTTCAAATGATAATTCAGGATAGCTTCTGCTCAGTTGCTTTCTTAGCCTCACTAAGGTAAAGTTAACTTTTGTAAACACCTTTTTTTTCTTTCGCTTCAGTATTTAGAGTAGGCATGTCAAGCTGACCAGTCTTTTTAGCTGAACACAGTCTTAATCCGGAAATTTCCACTGCAAGCCTTTCCTGCATCCCTGAGTGAACTAAAATGAATTTGGGATGCAGCTGTTACACCTGAATAGTATTGTGCAGGTATTGACTTCCATTCAAGAAGGTTTTTAGCTGGGGTGACAAAAAAGTACATTGGTTGTTTTCCAGTCTTTGGTCTGCAAAGATTGTTTCTGTAGTAGAGGTCATTACATGGCTTCTTCCTTGAGGTTTGTAGGGCACAGCTGGCAGCATCCAGCTGCTGCCAGTGTTGGTTTTCCTTATGTTGCCTACTCACACTGCAGCTGGGATCCTCAAGAGCATGTATGTACAAAACATCCTGTTGACAACCTCAGCACAAACATCAGTGGCAGAAAAAGAAAAGGGCAGTTAAAATACTTCTTAGTCTTTTCAAGTACAGTATTTCCAGATCAGGACTCAGGACAGTGATAAAGGTGTCTGTGGAGTTTGTACAGTTACTGTCTGTAATGTAGCTGATCTCCTAAAAGAATGTAATAATTTTCACTCTTTGGCACTTCTGTGTGAATTAGCAGAGAAATCAGAGTGCCATCCAGAGAATTAACAGTGCCATCAGAAGATAATGGACCAACAGATGCACTTTTCTCTTATGCTTCCTTGTGACTGAAGGGACAGAAATGGGAAATGCCTGGAAAATTTCTCTCCAGTATACTTCACATTTATTGAGTGCTCAATACTGTGCAGACAAGTTTGTAAGCTTCATATAGGTATTAAATTTATTCTGTTCATTTTTATGAATTAATAAATGAACAATGTACAGTATTGAGCTCTGTCAACAACTTGTATCTATATAACAGAAATACACCCCCAGTGCATGGAGGACTACTGTAGTTTGACACAAAACTTGCATCGAGAGGATCTTCCTTGATAAATGAGGAAGTGGCATGATCTGTCATTAGCTTCTTTCTAACGAGAACCAGGTATCTGCAACCACATCTCTAGACTCCCACACCACTCTGGATATCAAGATGTTAAACTTGGTTTATTGTAAAGGTCATCATGTGAGATCTCATGCACAATTTCTAAGCCATAAACAAAACATAGCTCCATAAAAGGAAAATGCAGATTATCAAGTGAGTGAAACTCAACACAGTGTCTAGAAATAGACTTTGACATTACTTTCTGACTCAAAAACATTAGCAATTATGCACAGGGTTTGGGCTTTTTGGTTGATATGACAAAAAGTTCAGGTCTGCGTGGAATATATCCTCTATATGACAGCAAAATCCAAAATAGGCTAAGTGTTAAGAGTATATGGAGTGTCTGCTGTGAAGAATTTACCATCTAAGAGAACAAACTGAACAACAGAGCCAACAGGATAGAACTATAAAGGGTGAAAGGTAGGGAGGAGCACAAAGCTGATTGACCCATTTTTCACAAGAGTAGAGGAGAAGCTGGAGTACATATATTTGCACTTTTTGTGCTCTGTGACAGCAATGGATGTGGTGAAGGAGGAGGAAGCTGAGGGATTCAGAATGGACTCATTGTATCATCAAGACAAAAGAGAAAAACGTTATCCAAAGCAGCTAAAAGAATGTTTTGTGGATGGACTGGTGAGCAGAAAGTAAATAGTCAGGGATCTGGAACTGGGGTCACATGAAGCAATATTAACGTCAGGGGAAAATCATTTGCCATCTCCATGAGTGCTTTTACTGGTAATATAGGTATGACTCCAAGAGCCTGCATGATATCTTGAATTCAGGTCTACCCACTATATACATGAGAAGTATTGAAGTACTTTCTTTTATATGATGGTTGACAGGAGATTGTTTAAAATGGAAATCAGTATTTTTTCAAGTTTTCACTAGCTGAGTATAAAGCTTTAGACTGAATTACTTATAAAGGATGAAATACTGGTTGAATTAGATGGATTACAGTAACATACTTTGGATCTAAGTTCTCACAAACTTTAAAGCTTTTTAGCCAAGGAATTTTGCTCCAAGCTCTTTTCTCTTTGAAATTTTTTAATTGTATGCTTAAGAAGAATGAACTGATATGCAATAATTCATGGGGACTGCATGAGACTTATGTTTAACGAGATGGGAGGTGAACTCAAGAATGCCAAAAAGGGATATTGAATGAGCATCAGTAAAGGAAGTTGCTACCTGTCCTTGAGTCTCTCAGTGAATTGGAGGGACACTGTGTTTGAACTATGTTGCCATTACATTCTTGGACTAATTCTTGAAACAATACACATTTCTCAGACACACTCAAAGCTACTAAGTAAGATTGCAGCATTGAATTCAAACCTGTTAAACTCTTTCTTTCTTGAAAGGAAAAGTGGAGATACAGCTAAGGCAAGGGACTATGAAGGCTGACTTGACATCTGTTCTGAATTCTTTAATTGACATTTTCGCACTCAGCAGGAATTTCATCCCTTTACAGTTCCAGATCCTCTGTTAGAATTGACACACTGTGTTATCAAGGCTCATATAATAAATAGGCTGTGGTTTGAGTCAAGGTATCAAGTCCTTGCCTTCTGCTTGTTATTGCAGCCTTTTTTGCTTCTTACCTCCTCCCTTTTGCCAACACAAGCACTTGCTTGTGGTTGCTTTGATTTTTTAGCTGAATCAATTCCCTGATTTGATTCACTGTGGGACCACACAAGTCTTAGTGGTGGCACAGCACTAAGGATGCACAGCACAGCAAGGATGGCACCTCAGTGAGAAAGGGTACCTGGGAATGGAGAGTGCCTAAAGAGGGAAAATGGGAGCTGTTGGCCAGTATCAGTCACCTAGGAAAGGTCAGTACAGCCAAGCCTCATTAGCTTCAGGCCCAGAGAAATACCTCCTGGCAGTTTATGGGCAGTGTTCATATTATTCAAATGAGACAAATAACTTTTTTGCATTAAATTATCCCTACAGATGATGAGAGTCTAGGCAAAAGAGCCCTCCTGACAAGGATATGGGACATTAGGAGTCAAGTTTGCTTTGTGAGTTTTGTGATTTCTGGGAGCAGTTAAGACAAATGTTATTTCTATGTAATTGGAGTTGTATTATTAAAATATCAGTAAAAATGACTGGCTACTGGCAGAAGAGCTAGACTGAAACAGATCTCTGAGCTGGCTAAACATCTCAAGTATTTATTCAGTTTTGTAGAACATCATGCACCCCTGCAATGAAATCTGTGCTGCAAGAGTTCTGCTAACAACAGCTGCTCTACAGCCAGGCTGGCTGTGCTTCATGAGCTGTAGCACTAAAAATGCCTGCAGTGTCCATACAACTCTCAGACACACTGGGCAATTGTTGGGCCAGTATCTTCATTATTGAATGGTTAAAACAGTTGTAGTTCAGGTGGACTAGCCATTGATTTTGATGCATATGGCAGCAATGAAAATTTGTGATAGAAATCTGCATTTCTGAGCCTGGATGGTGATTTTGGGGAGCACTATCTTTTAAGCCCTAGGCATTTTATTACTTCTTGCTAGTCCTCAGTGAGGATCATGGCAGCCGAGAAACAATTCACTCAAGTGTAGAATCTAAAATTAAATACCTTGTTCTACCTCCTTTATCCTCCCACTTTTGCTTCCTGAAAACAAACATTTTGAAATCATTATTGAATCCACGGCCTACTTGTAATTGTTTTCTGGGGGAATTGGTGCTATGGAAGGGGTTTGGGTTAGTGTCTGTGGAGGCTGAAGTCCCCTGTCTCTGATTTGCATGCACAGTGGTCAAATCAGTTTGTTTTTTTTCAAGTGTGACTTGTGAAGTCCATTCTAGAAAAGTACAGTGGAAATCTCCTCCTGCCCCTGCATCACACTCTCAGTTTTGCAAGAGCAGCTGTGTGTACAGCTATCTGGCCAACTTGATGGGGAAACTGATGCAGGGAAAAACAAGCCTGCAAAAGAAATTGGGTTTGTTAGGTGGAATTTTTTGATAACAAAGGGCCCCTGCTGCCAGAAGAGCCACTCAGGAACCTCCTTTACTCCCCTCTAGGATGCCTTTGAACCAGGTTATATAGTTCCTGGGCTACCCAGGGCCCCATAGTTCACATTACCAGATGCTTTGGACAATATCTCAGTCCTAAATGAAAGATGAAAACAGATACCTTCTCAACACAGAAGTGGCAGCTGGAAGTATTTAAAGGGTAGATATTGGCAACTACAAATGAGCTGAAATGGAAGCTAAGTGGATTCTTGCATGTCTAACAGACAAATAGCATTCTTGTACAAAGTGAGTTGTCTTTCCTGGCAGTAAGGCACTCAGACTTGTTTTTGACTGGGTAACAGATGCTGTGCCTCTTGTGTATGTATGTCAGATAGCAGCATTTAATATTTTGAGGGGAGTTAGTCTGCAGAAGAGAAAAGTTGTGCCAGTTTGAAGTGTGGACAAGAGAACAAATCAATTTCATCTTGCAGCAGTTTTTGAGTTACCTGGTTTTAATTGTAAGAGATTATTTTTAAAACAGAACTGCCAGAGGCTAAACTTTGCACATCATTAAATATAAATACTTCTTTCCAAATGGCCATCAGTTCCTCTCTTTAAAGAAACTACTATACAGTTGCTTACTCCTGTGATATTCCTAGGGTTTCCTAGGGATATTTCACTCTTTTCTTCTAAATCATGGAATTCATTCACTTTCTATCAAGGTATTAATAACCATGGTAGCCAACTGTCAGTGAGAACCTTGTCCAGTCCCTGGAGTAACAGGGGCCAACAAAAAGGAGCATTTTTCTTTAATTCCTTTCCTATGGTTCTCTGATAATTTGCCGCAAAAAGCAGGTTATTTTGACAGCACCAGATCAGGGAATGGCTCCATGTGTAGCCAGACTGGCAGATCTGAGGACTGGCAGCTCTAGGTGGTCTGAAGGACTTCATCTCTTAATATGGACCAGCTGCACGACTCTGGCCATGTCCTCAGATTCAGTGAAGCTCCTACTCAGATCAAGGCAAGGAAGACAGAAACTCCATTCTTGACGTCCCTTGTGATACAGAGGCCAAATAAATGTTGAGCTTATGGTCTGTATGATTTCTAAATGATGAATTTGAAGTTCTGATTGCTCTAGACAGGCAGATGAGTCTGATCCTTTGCTTTTCTTGGCTGTGAATGAAGCCAAGGTTTGCAGCGCAATCCTCTGTACTGAACTGGTCCCAAAGAGCAAAAGGGATGGAAAAAGGCAAAGGGAAGGGAAAGGTCCAGAAGAAAGAACTGCAAGGAACGTTGTTCCAGGATCCACACTAACCTTTTTTCACTACTCTTTGATGCTGCTTCTGAGAATGTATTGTTTTCTAAATTAACAAAGTGATGACCTCTTGAACAATATGTCTTCCTGAGGAGTCCAGTATTTCTACAGCTGCTGGGATAGGTGACAGGCAAATCACACAGTTATCTGTGAGCCATGTAGCATACATCTAGGAAAGCATATAAACTTTTGGGGCATTATTCACACTTGAAGGCAGATTGGCAAAAATAGTACAGTTGGCTCCAGTCTCCACGTTCCTACCACATCTATTTAAGCCTAGATAAGACAGAAGCTCTTTTAAAAGGATTTATGCATTTGAGTTTTCTTCTGACTTCTGGCTCCAGATTTTTGTCTATAGATTAAAAAAACACAAGCATGAAGGATTACCAAGAGTCATTTCTGAAGGAAAATATTTGGGAGGGGAGGAGCCAAACAAAAATGTGCCTCTGTTCCCTAAAACAAAAGCATATTCTTTGGAATCTCTTTATAGAGGTTCTAAATAGGAAGCACATACCCTGGTCAGTATGTGAAAGGTACTTAGTCTAGTCCCCCTGCCCTTCAGAAAATATACCAGGCCCTGGAAGTATCACTGGGGAGGCAGATATGACCTGTAAACAGACTAAGTGTTAGGGATTACCTCCTACCTCATGGAAAAACAAGTACTCTGTTATACAGAGTAATAACTCAGCCCTCTATTCATAAAAGTGGGGAATGAGCAGCTGCTTAACAGCTCTTTTTTGTGTGTTACAGAGCCTTTAAAATTCTGTCTATGAATTTTTACATACAAATACCTATATTGTGTGTCTGGTTTGGGGACAGCAAACATACTGAATCTTGGAAGTTTGTACATTCATGTGGGCCTGTAAAACAGTCTGCATATTTTAATTTTTAATGGTCCAATAAACTTCAAGAGTCAGTAACAACAAGTTTGTTCATACAAAAGTGATGTATCCATCCAGAGTGGGAGTTAGAAGCAGAGACCAAGGAGGGCTGTGTGTGACCCTTTTTAAGTAGGTATCTCCTTGGTCCTAACAGTGCAAGTCTGATTTACAGGTGGATCAGGGAGCTTTTGCAGGTTAAAACCTCTATTCTCCACATCACTGCCACCCCCCTCCAAACAATTCTTTGAGGGCAGCAAGGCAGAAAAGAGAGGAACAGGGAGCCTGGAGACAAGGGTGGTTTAAGATGGAACTGCTGGCAAAAGCAGCATTTATCAGACTATGTCCTGTAGATATTACCTGCCTTTGTTGATGTAGATGTCTGTAACATCAGAAATATTAAAAGCTTCCCAGCAGAGTTACTGCAAGGAAATATAAACCAAACCCATTTGTTTCAGGATAAAAAACCTCTGATTTATCGAAAGGGAGTATTGCCTTTATGGAAGAGATGTGATTTCTTCTGCTGCCCCTGGTGAGGAAGAGCACTCAAAATTTACATGTACACCATGGCCTTTCCCTTCACATATGTGTATTTGTCACATAAAACTGTTGTTAGAAATATTTCTACAAGTTGAAGTAATTTAAAATTTCAAGTTTCATCTTCATGGCTGATATTAGGGGCTACATCCAACTGACTTAAAATGAAAAAAATATACATTTTTAAGGCATTTTTGAAGTGAAATATAGTTTTTGGAAGTAATTTATTAATGGTAGACTACTTACTTCCTTCGTTGCTAAGACCCAGTCCTACTGCTGTGTATGGTCAAGCTTCATCTCTAGGCACTGTCATAAGAACTTGGTGGGTGTCAGAGTTACAATTCAAATCTACTGAGAGGCATTTTTGATTTTGTGCCATGTAACTAAAAATCAGAACGGATGTTGTCTTTCAAGTTGGAATATATGGGGACTTTTTAATCTTGTAAAATAAAAACAATTCTCTCTTTAACTGCATGCAACTTTTCAGTGTTAAGCAAAATTTTACATTACTATCCCATTGTCTCTTAGTAACAAGAGGCAAAGTGAGTTTATATAGGATAAAAGTCTCACCATAGTCTTCTATTTTTAGAACTGAACTTTTCCCCCACAACTCCTGAAGACAAAACACCATGTGCAAGGTTGACTATTCTCATCATATTCCAGCTGAGAACAGAAATAAAAGTGCCAACATCACAAATAAGCCTTTTTCTCACAAGACTTACAGCACATTTTTTTCTGACAGAAAGCATTCTGATGAATTTCCAAACTCTTAGATGTTTATCTAAACTATACCCACATTTTTTAACCTTTTGTAGCTTTCCTTACATGTGAGACTAAAAAATACATTCATCGTGGCCATGGCTTGGAACAACAATCATCCCTAGCGGATAAATTGTTTGTTTTCAGTTACTGCTATGAATTGTGGGGAGGGGAAAAATTGATGAATTGTTGTCTAAGTGTTTTTATTAAAGATTCTCTTATTTGAAGTAAACTTTAGCCTGTTTTTCCTGATTTACTATTTCATATACATCTCTCTGACAATGATCCTTTAATAAAGCGATTATTCTCTTTACTGAATGCAAAATGTCTTTAAAAGAAAGGTTAACATGAGGAAATTCTATACCAAACAATTCAATAGCCCTGCATTTATCACTTGCAGTAAGCCTCATTATTTACTGTTCAGATTCACTTTCCCCAAGGTTCACCACTGATCGGCCTCATCCCAGCTTTTCTTCTGAAGTCACGGTACAGCAGTATCACTGTACAGCATTAATCCTTGAGAAACCATCTGTTCATCATTCATAAGCTCCTTCACAGGGGGTTTTACTGCTCGTGGATGTGACTCAGTGCTGGAGCGTTTCTCTGGGGCTGCTGCCTGCCGTGGGCATGGCCAGGGACGGGGCTGCTCCTGTGGTTTTGTCTCATGACACAAGCACTCGGCAGCAGAACTAACTTTAGACATCCTTGGCCTGTGTTCTTGCTGCAGCCACTGCACCATCCCTGCGTGGCAGTGCTGACACAGCTCTTGGTGGGGCCAGGCTGTGGATCCAACAGGGGAACTCACCCAGCCTGAACAATCCTCCCCTCTCCCTCCAAACAGAGCCCAGAGCGGGGGCAGTTCCCTTGGTCTGGCTCACTGGGTGCTCTCACAATGGTTCTGCTGAGGCAGCTGAGCAGATGGGATGCTTGCAGGGCACAGAGGGAAGGAGCAAGCCTTTACACTGGCATTGCCCAATGCCATGTTCTTATAAGCTTCAGAGTACAAACAGATGCAAATATTACAGTTATTTCCTAATACTTGTAGTTATAACTGCAGTTTACTTAAATGGCTAGGTTGCTGATTTTAAGGGAGGATGTTTTGAGACTTAGATGTTATAACTTATCATGTAGCCTAAATTAATTTATGTATTCAAATTGATTAAAACATTGTTGGAGAAAAATCTGTACTTAATACACTCCAGTTGGCGTTAATGGCAGCCTAAGTAACTGGTACAGATCAAAGCATTGCTTCTTTTCCTAATTATTCTTTAATTGCTAGGCTAATATCATCTTTGGTTTGTTATCTAGCACAGTAAAGATACATGTTTAAAGCAGCAACAAAGGTCCTGCAAATGGGGTCAGGTCTGGCTCTGTTCCCTGGGTTAGAGTGTGCTCTGGCATTCAGTCAAATTGAACCAATTCCAGTGATTTCTCTACTGTACCTGACTTGGGCTGGCTTTTCCTGCAAGTCTTGTGGATCAGAAACCTGTGATTATGCCTTTGCTGCCTTGCATTCATTTTCCATATATTGTTCTTTGATAAACCTTCAGATAATCCATGGTTTGCTTTTTTTTCTCCTCACACTCTCTGCATTTTAGCACAAAGCAAGCAATTAATAATTTCTGTTGAAGCAACAGCTTCATCCTTATTAGTACCTTCTTTTTGAAGCTGGATGTGTTCAGTTAATACAAATTGATCTTTCTGTTTTAATGTTATGGAAAAGGTGTGGAGACACAACAACAGAGGAACAGGAAAAGGTTACATGCAAAGCCCTGTCTTTTACATGTTTGTTGTGGCCTCATTGCAAAATTGGTGCACAGTGAGAGAGCTCTGGTACACACCCATCAAATACTCCAGAGAATGGCTCTGAGGCATAGGCAGGTGGGCTGTTGGTGATAAAGTTATGACCAAGATACAGGTTCCATCCTGATTTTCACAGGGAAAGGCCTGCAGTTGAAGTTGTGTGGGTAATGTGGTTTATTTAAATTGTGACTGCAAGGGAGTGTCACTGAGTGAGTTTGGGTGCCTGGGAGAGGTCACCCCTTCTCAGAGCCATCCCACCAGGACATGCATCCCCAGCCCCACAAGGAGCAGCCACAGGCTGAGCTGAGTTGAGCTGAAAAACCTGCTTCTGAAAGAAAATTACTCCATTCCTACCTGGTTCTGCCCCAGGCAGAAAATTAACACAGCAAAAGTGAATGAGGCATTTCCATCCAGTTTAGTGAGTTTAGGCAGTTCTCATACGAGGGGGTCATAGGGAAGAAAGTGTGTGGAAACCTCCCTTTCCACAGAGGGAAATGTCCAACTGGAGCAGCAATCCCACTTTTACTGTGCTGGTTCTAGCAAACCACTTATAACAAGTCATGCTGGGCCATTTGTGACCTTTCTGCTGAAAGATGTTACTGTTCCCATGTTGGAAGTATCAGGTTTGGCGAAATTTCATCTGTTTAATTTACTACCTGCCTACAGCTAATTATAGTTCATGTCACTCTTGAGGCTGTGGACTCTGGGGCTCCCAGAAGGGTTTACCACGGAGCACTGAGGGTCCCAGGGCTTCTCCAGGACCTCCTGTCAAACAAGCCTGAGGCTGAGCTGGCTGGGGTCCCTCCCTTGTGCCCCTCATGCTACCTTATAATGAGCCAGTTCAGGGAACTCAGACAAAAAGTTGCTTTCTTTGGAGCATGAGCCTTTAACTGGCTGAGGTCCCTGAGCTGCCTCAGTGCACAAATCACTGAGCAGCCCAGGGCAGGCTGCAGGGCCAGGCTATGGCAGCTGTACATTGGCTTGGCTTAAGGTGTTAGAGAAATACGCCCTGAATGGAAGCAGAAAAAATATAAAATCTTCCCTTCCAGAATACTGGTCTTCTTGAGCAATTGACCCACTACTGAGAAATGCAAGGATATTAAGTACAAAGGAATTTAAATCCTACATAATTCTAATTTAATTTTTAATTTTTAGTCATATTTGGGCCGGTTAAGTTATAAATATTGAAGTAGATTTCCCAAAAAAGGAATTATTTGCACTCTTTCCCTTTTGTTTAAATACCTGTCATTCTGGTGATATTATGGGTTAATTAGTTTATTTTCTGAAATGTATTTCTGGGATATTTTCCCCTTAACTACTTCAACCCATAACCTCATGTTCTGAGAGTTACTTAACCTTTGGTCTTGTACAGTTTACTGGCAACCATTCCTTTCCTTTTAGGATTTCTTATTTGTGATTCCCTTAGTAATATAAACCACATATAGCTACTATTTCCTAACATGAAGCCTCACACAGACAATTTATGTTACAGTTAATTAACAGAAGAGTTTTTGATATTTCACAAAGTTATTGACACTAGAAATGCTGTGCATTAATACCAAATGCTTGACATCATTAACTCTAAGAGATTGTAATCGCAGATTAAAAGCATATTAAAAAGTAGATCAAATTTATTTTCCAACTAAAGGACTACTATAGGAAAGAGTTAACATTGCTTGGATATCCTATGTAGTTCTAAGCTTTAAAATGTTTGGATTTCTTTCAAGTTCTGCTCTCAACATTACTTGGCTTACAAATATTTTCTACACTAATTTTAAAGCTTAATTTTAAACTCTTACAATCAATTTTATTACAGCCTCAGTATTATTTGTTAGGGAATCCCCAATGAGAAAAAGTCAAAGAAATCCAGTAAGACTATTTTTAATACTCTGAAGATATATAAATACCAAGGTTGAAACTATTTTTAGTTTGATCTTTTGTCTGATTCACTGGTCCATACCAATTGTTTTGTACCAGCACAGTCAGAGCCTGGTAGCCAGTTGAACTGGGTTTACAACTTTGGAAGGTGCTTAGACAAATAACTTTCATGTACTGTCTTGACTGGAAAAGATTCATTTTCAGTTTATGGTCATACTGTGGCAGACACACCCCTCCCTTTATGATGATAAGTACAAAACTGCATTCTGTGATAAGGATCTTTAATACATTGACTGTCTTTGGAAGGTGCTACCGTAAAAAACAATGTTAAAGCATAAAATACACTTTTTCTTAACACAGATAAAACTTGGAGCAAGCAATGTCCCATTTGGTGCCCCTGGTGCTTTAGAAGGCTTTTCCTTTTAATGTTTCTTGAACAACTGTATAAACCCAAAGGATTAGAGTCTGCTGCAGGAGAGCACCAAGAAGGGCAGCTGTTGTTCTCTTCAGCATTTTTTTGCTGAGCCATCAGTACAGCTTAGTGCTGCCACATGCTAAAAAAGTCATGCATTATAGTGACTGTGGGTACATACAGTCCCACTGAGTCCCAGCCCAGCTGAAACCACTCCATGACCGATGGATTTGTTTCTTTTTTTTCTGTTGTGCAAAACTGGAGAAGATGTGTGTGTTTTAATTCATATGGGAAGTTAAGTAGCAGATTCCAGAGACCTTTTCTTATCTGAGTATATTTAGTTCAGCAAAAAGGTTAATTAAGTTAAAGCGAAAATTGCCATAAAACTACTTACTAGGACCTCCCTGTCTGTATTTTACCCATCATCATCGTGGTGACCAGTATTCCTTTGTCATATTCTTTGTCTCCCAAATGTTACTTCCTGGATGTAACTGCTATTATGATATTTTAGCCTAACAATCACAAAAACCAGAAGTAAATGACAAAATTAGAGAGTAGTCTGAACACTGAGCAATTTTCTAATGATTCCTTTTGCAACTGTTGTCTGCTCTCTGATTAATCAACAGATTGTGAACCTTGGTGTCAAAAAATGCTTTATAAAAAGGTTTATTAAAAAGTCAGACTGAATAAAAATACAAACTGAATAGTTAATTGTTTTTCCTAAGAGCCAGTGCAGCCTTGAATGCTTTAAATGTTAACTAGCCAACATTTTAAATGATAAAGGCACATGACATTTTGTACAGATAATCATATTTTCAGTCTGTCAAAGTCAAGCAATTATAATGCCTCAAAAAAACCATTATGCAATGAAATACACAAGAAAAAGGATTTTGAGCACGCTAAAGGATGTATCATATTTTAGAAATTATGTATTCTGTATTTTAACATTAATCACTCTTAATGTCATGGATTATAGAATTGTTTTAGACAAATTCCATTTTTTAATGGGAAGGTAATCTATTTTAAGTTTGGTACAGACCTCATTAAATTATTTACCTATAAAATAATAACATAATGTTGAATTTAACAGGTTTAGCCTTTTCTCTTACTGGTTTTCTTAATGAGAAAATATTTGTAGCTTATTGGTGTTATTTCTTCTTAACATACGGAAGCACCAGACCCTGGTCTCCAAAGGAGTAAGCAGCAGATCAAACATATTATTTTGTATTTCAGGCCAATGATTTGTGCATATTCAGGCATCTTTGGCCTTTTTGATAATGAAAGCAAAAGGACTGATCATATGATTTGGTTTTGCTCAATGATGAAGTGACATGAACCCTTGCAATATTACTAGTGCCTTACTAGGCATAATGCAAAGATTACTGGTTTGAATACATGTTAGAAATCCATTTTATGAGCATTCATTTAAACTCTATTGTTTTGTTCAATATAAATTACCAGCCAAACCATTCTTTATATGCATATCTGATGAATAAGTATGTAGAATCTGCAAATACAGCAAAACTAAATTAATTTTAAATGGATGAACCTTTACTGAGTAATATTCTTCCAGAGCTGACTGGGATCACTTTATTAATTGAATAGCTCATTCTCCGGCTAGGAAAAATACTGAGATAGTATTTAATCCGTTATTCCTTTCTGTATTCTGTCTTTTCTACTTCCCATGTATTTTTAATATACCAGCAGTAGCTTTATCCCAATCCACTCTGCCAATATATAAGGAGCTAGAGGATGCAGCTAAGCCTATTCTTGGGAAGGGGTTAGGGCAGAAAGACAAGGATCAGGACCAGCAGCATATCAGATGACTGACTGTAATGAAGATTGATTCTGTGACCAAATCAAATAGTTAAAGCTCCCAGCCCTTGCTCTGTCAAAGAAGAATCAACCCCCTTACGTGCTGCAATCTGGACATCAAGCCAGGCGGAAACTCAATCAGCGTAAAAATGGAGAGGCAAGAGCAGCTAATGAAAACCACCAACTCTACTCCAATGCAAAGGCAAAAATAAACGTAAACCACCTGGCTGACCTGCTTGGCTTTAGGCTGGGATGGATTACAGCAAAAAAGACACAAAAGCACCTGCAACAGCTGGGGTACGGCAGTCGTGCTCCACATGTTACCTCTCAGCTGAAGCCTGTTGTGTCCAAATTAAGGTGTTGAGTCAGAAAGCTCATTAGGCACAGACTAAGCAAGGGGTTTGAGCATATGTGGTCTAAGGACTGCACAATGGATCCACAGAAGAAAGGTGGAAGTCCAAGATCCAAACTGCCAGGGAGCCTTTAAAGTTTTCCGCACCACTGGAACCTATTGTTTCATGTTGGCTTAGCCTGACCTGAGTCAAGGGCACAAGAGAGGTTTGCACAAGGCTGACAGACTCAAGAGTGAGCCCATCAGGCTTCCTATGGAAACTTGGGAATAGGCACATCAGGAAAAGTTTAGTAATACATTTATTCTAGTTGCTTAATCTGAATTATGGTGAAAAGCTGGAATGGGGAAATATTCTTTTTCTGTCCCGAAGATAATTAAAATATGGATGAAGAAACATTAATTTATGGATGAGCAAAGTCTATGTATCATTTATTAAATTATAGTATATAAGGAGGGATGACTTAAGCATATGAGATTGTGGTTATAACCTAAGTTAAACAAAGGATATCAAATGTATAAAGGAAATACAGAAAAACCATTGCACCTTCAATTGCATGTATATTACACTTGAACAAAACAGAACCACTCCACAGAAGGACCATAGTATTTATAGATCCTAGGACAGAATAGCTAAAGGCTCAGGGGCTCGGGTTCCATTTTGCTACAACAGTTGTGTGATGCTTCTCCTTGTCCAGTACAAAGAGAAACACCAGCCCAAATCATCTGACCAGGCTGTTTAAATGTTCAAATGGACTGTATGAGAAGTATTCCAGACTTGAGAGCCCTGACTCAGATGCATTTGCAATCTAAGTGAAAAGAGGAACAGAAGTTGTATTACCCTCACCTTAGAGGGAAACTAAGGCAATGCTTGGTGTCCGTATAAATAGCAAGTTACTTGTGCCCCTCTGAAGTCTGAAAATTAGACTGCACAAAAGGGGAAGCTTGGAACAGAGCCTGTGTTTTCTATATCCCAGTACTGTACAAGAGGACTGTCTGCTGGCTAGTGAAGAGTCAAAAATGAAAGTTAAAATATGGAAAAGTAAGTAAAATGCCATCTTAGTATTTTTTTCAAGCCTAAGAGCTTTTATGAAACCTCATTTTAGTTTCCACAAATATTTATCTTATGCAAACATCACTGTGCATTAAAGGAGTTTGTTCTTTTTCTAGTAGCAATCTCGGTTGTCATCTGATTTCACTCACAAACCACTTTAGACTTTGTAATAAGACTCTAAGGTATCTGTAAAAGCAATCATTTTAGAAGCAAGTGCTTGTGTCTGGAGTGTCCTTACATACTGGTATCAGTAATAATACAGCTGATAATTTTACTTTACTTTCACTTGACTATCTGAGAGCAAAATGCTACAATTATAAAGTCTATGAGGAGATCCATGCAGTTCTATGCCAGATTTCTAGACCCTCTAGTCTTTTCAACATATGTGATGGTTACCTCCAAATGGGAGGATTGCAACTTGCTCTGTAAAACCCTAGAAATATAAAGCAGCAGCAAACTTTATGAAGTAATGTCTGCTTTACATGGCATGTTAAACAAACAATAAAGCAAAACAATGATTGTTTAATGTAGAAGTATATTGAAGAGAAATATATTAAAGTGTATTTAATATGACTGTAGTAGGTTTAGGAGAGTGATGAAATTTCTTGGGGAAAACTGTAAAACGGTTAAATGAGACTGTGACCTCATTAAGTTTTTATGTGGGTATGTTTTTGTCAACACACACCTTGTAGGCAATCTCTTTTTTTTAACTTTGTAATCTTGCTATTACAAATGCCCCATTGATCAAACACCAAGCTCAAGATCTAGATAGGAGTGTTGTAACTAAGTCATGACATAGGAAGTCTTAAAAGGATGACCGCAGATTTTCACTGAAAAATTATCAAAGTTCAATCAAATTACTGTCTTGTGCTCTATTTTTTGCTACTGTGTATTCTAATGCCTGAATTAGCACAATTCCTAATTTTGATATAAAACTTTCCAGTGCTATGCAATCTACTTTTGTTTTTGTTTTGCTTTTAATTCCCTAATGGCAGACGTTTCATATTTCACCCAGGCACTGGTAATTAGCAAAGGAAATTATTTAAAATGCCAGATGTCACATATTAAATATAAATAACCTACGACCTTGTGTGCAGAATGCAAACTTCTTTCCTATATGACTGCTGAATTTAACCTTCTTCAACATAGGCTATATACTGAAATATTTTCTCCTACAGAACACCATTCTGCTTGCTTAAACAATGGATGTGCCTTGTTAGCTGTGAGAGACATGAGGCCTGTGATAATTTTGTTTGTATGCCATTTGCAAATGAGTTTAAGTATACACACTGATCAAAAAATGTCCCTTGTTGTACTCATGCTTTCTTCAATAGCAGCTGTAAAAGGCATAACCATGGCTGCAGCCAAGGAACACTATCTGCTCAGTCCAGGAGTCTTCCTCTGTGCTTTCTCATCTGCCCTTTCTGTGCCACGCTGGTGTGTGTGGCTTTTAAACAGGTCCAGATTCAACCACAAACGGGAATGAGATCAAGCCCATGAAATGCAACCTTCTGTGTTATATTCCTAATTCGAGGCTGTTTGGTTGATTGAATCATGCAGAACAAATGCCTGACCATGCGTCCTCCAAAGCCTGTTCTGGCTATAATTGCACAGCTGGCTTTGATTTGCTGCCCATGGGAAGAGGGGAGGAATCCCTATTACTCCAACACAAACACAGATCTGGGATGTGGCTGCAGATCCCAAATTCCTAGCTATCCAGCATCGGATGATGTGTGGAAAATAAAACACAGCACAGTGTAGCCCTCAGGTTTTTGGAGCCGAAAGTCACAACACGCCTAAAAAATAGCCACAGTTTGGAAGGGATTCAAATACCACAGGAAGCACGTTCCTTCCTTCTCAAGTCACATGCAATAACTCCAGCTCCTGACCAGATCAAGGTGTATCCCCATCTGGATGCAATAACACAGCCTAGAAGCAACAAGGACAGAAACCACCTATGCATATTAAATAAATTAATAAATAAAGGAAACTTCACAAAACCACAAGTGAAATAAAGTTGCTCTTGTTACTGCCACCGTTTCATTT
Source organism: Anthoscopus minutus (assembly GCA_013399455.1). Taxonomy (NCBI): domain Eukaryota; kingdom Metazoa; phylum Chordata; class Aves; order Passeriformes; family Paridae; genus Anthoscopus; species Anthoscopus minutus. The sequence goes on from VWYI01009562.1 coordinate 152,333, forward strand.
CTCAGTAGCCAACAAAAGCCAAATCAGCCATCCATGCCCTGGGCCTTAAGCACAGAGGTTGACATAATTCCCTGGAAATTGATGTGAGCTCACTCACGTCAGTTGTTTTACCAACTCACTCCCAGTCACACCCCAATTTAGCTGTGTAGAAGAGGTTTGAAGGTGTCTTTCTCTTTACAGTTTCAAATGCAGAAAGGATGTGTGCTTCTTGGTGCAGTACAACAGAGTCAGCAAAATGAAAGCTGTGGTGAAGAGAGATAAAAAGAAAGGATGATGTTGGCAATGGAAGTACTGAACTCAAAGACATACATCAGCTTTTAAAGTAAAAATCTTTATACAGTTTACTGTAAATAACTTACAATACCACCTTATCTTTTACATATTCTCTAAACTTATCTTGTTAGCTAGATAGTCGTGTCATAACCAATTACTCTGTTTATTTTAGGACATACAGTCCATTTTCTTTTTCAATTGACAGCAGTAGGTAGGACTAAAAGCAATACATAATGTCCTTCACATATCATAGCTTTCTGAATGAATAGTGGAGACAAGAAAAAGGGAAGACAAGATTTATTTTACAGTTAAGGGAAATGAACAAGTAATTAATATTAAAATATTTGATTTAGCATATTTATTAGAAATATACTCTGAGCATCTTATCAAAGAACATAGATCAAATACTTGTGTTCAAATCCCCCCTTACGAAGAGAACATGTTTGATTGTATTTTTCACAAGGGACATGCATAATGAATAATCTATTGGTATAACAGAACAGGAAACTGCTGCGTTGCTCCATTTGTTGTAATCTGACACAACAATTATTTGACAATAAGACTAAGTCTAATTCAGCTGCTTTGAAAAGCAAAAGATTACCCAAAAGTTTTTAGACAAAAATTAGCAGTTAGAAGTCATTTTATGTATAGTGTATTTTACTGACTCGTTCATCATAGATCTGTTTTCATTCAAGAATGTATGAGGGTTTTTCTTAACCACAGTTAATCCAATTACACATACTTTTCCAGCTTGTCTCGCTATGTGACCTTGGATTTAGAGATAAAAAGAGGCTACAGGCCAACTGGATGTGAGCTCCTTATAAAGGTTCAGGCTTCCTGCAGGAGAGGGAATTGTCTGCCCTAACAAGAGCATGAATCTTCGGTTTGAGTGTTGTAAGAACAGTAGCTGTAGCTGTTCATGTATTTTCAATAAAGAAATAGCTAGTGGTGTGTGGGAAGTGATAATGGCAACGACAGTGCTTTACAAGATAAGGAAAAAACATATGGCTGCTTTTGCACTAGAAGCAACTTCCCATTTTGGGCAAACTTGGGCAAACTCCTGCTGTCCCAAGTTCTGCAAAGTATTTTTTCATATTATGCATTCTGTTTCCACTGGAATTGCAATGTCACAAAGTAGCTTTTCATTTAGGCTTGCTTTCTTCAGCACAGATTACTGACTTTCCTCAGAAGTGCACAGAGAGGGAGAATTCATGGATAATTCACTGCGCTCCGTTAAAAGCCTCTGGACTGAGGATTACTCACTGCAGCTAATTCCTCTTCCCATGAGCCTTCTTTTCTCACTTTCATTCACAGGCTCTAACGAGAACATCCAGGTACAAATGCATGCCTGGGATTATGGCATGCCTGTTTGGATCTGTCTAAATAGCAGCAAACATGGAAGGACACTGTGCACAGATTTTAGAATCAAACAATATTAATCTCCAGATGTCCATAGAATCACAACACACTAACTACTCCATCAGATTTTTCAACTGAATAGTGAAACCTTAGAGATAGCAATGATATTTCTAGTTTATATGAGTTTAACAGTCCATAACAAAAAAAACCTGTGAATATTACATAACTATCTATAAGCAAACTTGATTATTTGTGAGTTGTAGTTTAAATCCCATCAATGCCTAAGTTTCAGCACAAACCTAAAATCTTCCTAATTCATATGTATTAAGGATTAATATTGACTGTTTCATTAAGTTAGAACCAGAGAATAGAATCATTTAGGTTGGAAAAGACCTCCAAGATTATTGAGTCCAACCTTTGATCACCACCTTGTGAACCTGACCAGAGCACTGAGCGCCATGTCCAGTCATTCTTTGGACACCTCCAGGAATGGTGACTCCACCACCTCCCTGGGCAGCCCCTTCTAATGCCTGACAACCCTTTCCATGAAGAAATTCTTCCTGATTCAACCTGAACTTCTCCTGGCATAGCTGAAGACCATGTCCTCTCATCCTGTTGCTGATTGCCTGCGAGAAGATGCCAACCCCCACCTGGCTACACCCTCCTTCCTGGGAGTTATAGAAAAGGGATAAAATCATGCCTGAACCTCTTCCTCTCAGGCTAAACACTCCAGCTTCCTCAGCCACTCCTCACAGCACCTGTGTTCCAGACCCTTCCCAGTTCTGCTGCCATTCCCTGGACATGCTCCAGCACCTCAATGTCTTTCTTCAAGTGAGAGGCCCAGAACTGGACACAGGACTCAAGTATTTAGCTCCCCTCAAATTGCTGTATGATTTCTTAGAGTGCAAATTCCAGAAACATCTGGACAGTTTCTATAGTGCCATCTCCTGCAGGGAACAGATGCTCATGCTTCAAGAACTTAAATTCTATGTTTTATTTTCTCCTTCTTTTTGTATTTCCACCTTAATGCGAGGCAAAACTATAGATTATGGTATGTTATCATGCAGGCAGAGCATCCTGTGATCTTCCTGCTTACTGCTGGTCTGCCCCCATTGATGACACACATTCCTAAGGAATATTTAAATTAGTTTCCTTATAGTTAAAAACTTCTAGATGCAGATCTCACAAAATGCAAGACTGGGAAGACACTATTCCATAATTTAAAATTCTTTTTGAAATTGGTTTCGGAGGAGAATTCCCCACAGTTCTACAGCCTTGGTGCAGCAGCTGTGGTGACCAGAAAGTGAAGGACATGAGGAAGTGCCACAGTGCAAGCCAGGGTGGCTGGGCACTGGAACAGGCTCCCGAAGGAAGAGGTCACAGCACCAAACGTGTCACAGCTCAAGGAGTGTTTGGACAAGTTTCTCAGGAACATGGTGCGACCCTTGGGGTGTCCTGTGCAGGTCCAGGAGCTGGGGGATCCTCGTGGGTCTCTTCTAGCTCAATATTCTGTAGTTCTGTGTTTGCTTGATTGCCATTGTTCCCACTTGAGCCGGAAGGCAAGTAGCTAACAGCTTAGAGTCCTGGAGCCAGCATTTGTTACCCAAGCGACATTCCTCAGCTTACGCCATCCTACCGATTTATTCTAGTCATTAGTTGGTGCCAAGAGCACCACCTATTTACAGGCGGTGTTTTAGAAAGTAACGCTCTACACGCCGCAAGGGAATTCTGCTTCTTTGCTCTGACATGGGCCTGCCTGAGCTTTGCAGGAGGGGTCACCAAGGGGACCGGGACCAGGGCGGGGACGGGCTCGGGCTCGGGCTCGGGCTCGGGCTCGGGCTCGGGCTCGGGCTCGGGCTCGGCTCGGCTCGGCTCGGCTCAGCTCGGGCTCGGGCTCGGCTCGGCTCGGCTCGGCTCCGCTCGGCGCGGGGCGGGCG
>VWYI01009562.1:156267-170069 GCA_013399455.1 Anthoscopus minutus
CCGAGGGGGTCGGTCGGGTTCCTGTTTTCCTCCAAGCGAGGCGGGGAGGCCAGCGGGGGCTGCGCCGGCCCCGCCGCTGCGGGAGGCGGTAGCCCGGGGGGAGCGGCGCCGTCCGTCCGTCCCTCAGGCCGCGGCCGCTTCCCGGCGCCGCTCCCGTTCCTCCCGCGGGACGCGGGGGCTCAGGGCGCGATGGGCTGGCCCTGCCGGGCCTCTCCCCGCCGTAACAACTTTCTTTGGGAAAAGAAACCCAAGAGCTCGCTTCGTGCGGGAGGAGCCGCCCCGGGCGCGGTGGCTCCGGCGGGGAAAAGGCCCGGGGTTGGCTCTGGTGGCCCCACGCCCCCCGAGTCCGAGGAGCGCTATGAGGTCGGTGAGGAGGGGCAGAGAGCAGCAAAGTGTTAACGGGGCCGGACCAGAGCAGTGTTCGGGCACTTGGGATGAAAAGTTTCAACCGAAGTGTTCCCCGTATATAGAACATCCCAGTTAGTCCAGTGTGTTCTGTAGACTTTGTGTACGTGTGGGTGGGCGAATACCGCGTGTCGAGATGTGATGGCTCTTTGAGTCCATGTGTACAGATGCACGCATACATCTCAGAGTGCTTCCATTTTACTTTCTTTTATAGTATTGAAGCCTGAAAATCCCGTTTTAAAATGCTCGTATTTCTTGAAACTGCAGAAAACAAAGTATTCCCTGTGAATTGTGGTGTGAAGAATCAATAAGGACCAGCTGTGCCTTGTTTAGCTGTACCAGAGTTTGATGGCTGCGTGCTTTATTTTCTAACCTACTTGAAATAAGTTCTAATTGGTAATGGGTTGTCTTATGTTTAGGTGTTAGGTGATAAGATCGCTCTGAAACACTACTGTGTCCAGGCTAAATGATGCAGCCATGTTGTTTAGTTCTCTGACACGATTGTCTGCCTAAGTTAATTAGAAAAAAATTGCTTGATACAGTGTATGTGCAAGCACTCAGGATTAACTTCTTAGAAAATCCCTAACTTTCTTGATGCTCGGATTTAATTTGCAGATTCGGTCAGATAAGGGAGGACTTTCTTTGCCTCTTTTCCATCTCAGTGCAATAGCAGATGGGGTGTTTTGTGAAGGGGGCCTGAATTCTGCAAGCTAGATAAATGCATTACAGTACTGTATGAAAATGGAAAACATGTGAGCAAATGACAACAAAAATAATTTTGACACCCCCATTTTCTTCATTTCTGTGTCTAAACTATGTTCCTTTGCACTGATAGATGAGAATAAGAGAAAACGTTTCTCAGAAAACTGGAAATACTAATGTGGTATAAACTCACTGTTGTGAGATTTGTATTAGGGTGGCATTCCATAACAAGCAGTTCAGATGTTACTCTGGATACAGAGAATTTTCTTTGCTTGGTAAGTCAAAACTATTCTTATGTCAAATTTTAAAATATGCTATTTGGATCATGAACTAGTTTGTTTGCTCTAGATCTCAGTAAGAAATTCTGCATCTGAAACTCAGTTTTACTGTTTTCTAGAATTCTGGAGATGGTCTCACCTGCTGTGTACAGATGTGGCCTTCAGGGGAAAGGATTAGAGTAGGACTCTGCTTTCATGTATTCTGTTGAAAGTATTGCCAGAGTATATCTGCTAGTTCTTCCCATGTATTTTACACACGAAAAACTAGAATTCATATGAGAGGTCCCATATTGGTAATCTATTTTTCCCTTACCCCTCTTCCAAATATATTAGATGACCAAAAAAAAATTTCTTAGAGCTCCCTAAAGCATCTATTTCATAATCCCATATCACTTCCTTCAATGGTGGTATCTGTTGTGCTGCAAAGTAAGTATAAGGGTATTTTTTTTCAAATGAATGCTAATAATAAAACATGTAGGTCACAGGGAAAGTTGCTTAATTTGAAATAAATAATACTAAAATTACTAAATGTTCCATGATCATGGAGAACACCTAAAAACACATTCTGATTCTTCATGCTTTGTCTCTAGGAGTTTGAGACTGGCATTCTGATGAAAGAAGTATTCGGTACTAAGTTATTGTGCAAATAACATGGAAATCTATGTTAATGTTGTCTTTTATACTGAGACTACTCTAGCATTGTGAGGATTTTATTCTTTTTTTATATGTACACATATAAGTGCACATAGTTACGTGTTTATATTTAACTGTATTTGTAATCAAAAGCAAGGCAAAGTGAACTATTCTTTTATTTCCTTGAAATACTTTTGATATCTGAAAAGACAGAACAGTAAGAGGATTTCATTCAGCTGGGATCTTTGGTTATTACACGGAACAATTTCTGTGGGTTGTAGGAAAGCAGGACTGACATTAGATTTGTGCTAAGTGTCAAGGCTTGAGACCTCTGTTCTGCATTAGTGCTTATTTGCTTGATCTGAAAGTTGTAGTTCCTGCTGCAGAGAATGCATGAAAGGTGGTGTGAAGGTGCTTGAAATCCCCAGTAATACTGCAGTCTTTTCAGCATACTTGGATTGAAATTAAAGGGGCAGCCCATATTCAGCAGTTTTTGGGTGGAGGTAAAAATTTGCTCAGGTAATTGCTAAATTAAAGATTCTCAAAAGCTCTTCAGCTCCTTTCAAGTGGATATTAGGTACTGAGCACCTTCTGCAAACTCTTGCCTTCTGTTTCTCTGATGGTTCAGTGTCCTTGTCCCAAAGAAATTGTCACTTTGGTTTTGTAGTGTTAAGCACTGACAGTGTTTGGTACAATTTTAGGTACTGATGAGCTTCATCTTTTTATGACCAAGAAATTCCAGCCTCCAGTGCCCAAAGGTAATGCTGTAGACCACTCTGAAGTGAACCAAATCTCTTTGGCGTGCTCTTTATTGCAAAATTTCAGTTAGCTGCAGTAGCATCCGATTGCATCGTGCCACCTTTTATCAGTTGTATTTGAAATGTCTAAGTCAGCATGTGCACTACAGGATGTTCAGGTCCTCCACAGTCTGCTAAAAGAGGCTGGCATGCAACTGTCACTGACAGTGCTTGATGTGCCACCTGGTTTGGTCTTTTGGAAGAGACTTATGTGACACTTGAGTAATTGAATTGGCTTGAATGCTTTGGTAATGATGCCCTGATTCCCTTCACCACCACCACCAGTTTTGCAATACTATTCAGTGTAATTTTGGGAAATTTGTCTAGAATTTATTAAGCAATTAAACTGCATTGAGTTTTTCACACTGCTGAGGACATTATACTTTTTAAATGCCAAATTTCTGAAAACAGAAGCAAATACAAGTTGCTATGGTATTTTCTCAAGTTTTGTTTTAGGGGTTCATCTTCTCTTTTAAAGAATGAGTTTTTACAAGGTCAAAGCTCTACTTGGAGTATATAGTACTAAGCTGGGAATTTGGGATCTCTTAAGGCTCTGTGTCAGGCAAAGCCATTTTTTTATTGGTATGTGAAATCAGGATTAATTTAAAATTAGAGGCTGCAAACTGTTTATTATTCAGAAGATGAATTGCAGGTGAGTTATTGATGCTGCTGTTCAGCATCCTGTCTAAAATGTTCCTGTTATTTATGATTAAGTATTCTAGGAGCTAAAGAGGGGCTAGTGTTTCATTACCCAGTGAAACACAGTAATATGGGAGTTTCACCCTAGCTTCCACCTTTTGTTCTTGGATTATGAAGTAGAGAAAGAAAAGTTAATATTTCCATGTAAGTAATTTTCCCTAGTTGATTTTGTTTATTTCCTTTCCCACAATATGAGTGCTTTAAAAGAACTGATCAAACTACCCTCCTTGGACTTCAGGTTCATAGTATTTATTTTATTTTCTTGGAAACCATGAAACAAACTGAAAAGGGGTTCTTCGTATTTCCTGTGACTTAACATTTGGTTAAGTAATACTGTTTAGTAATCTTGTTACAAATGATTCTTACAGTATCTCTTAATTTTCTTCTGAAGAGTGTAAAAAACATCCCAGTTCTGTGATGCAACATCTTTGTGAGCTGCAGCCTCATTCTACATAAGGACACTGTGTCTGGATTTGGTTGATTTGCAAACTTCTACCCTTTTTCTCCTCTGAGATTTTTTTTCCTTTAGCTTAGAGCTGGTAGGTTATTGGTTTGTTACTTGGTTGGATACCATGACTGAAATACACATTTTGCTATAGTGACTGTTAGAGTAATTTTTGATCTTTTCTTTTGAAGGTTTTCATGTCAGAGCTTTCTCTGTGAGCATCCACAAGCTGCTTGGGCTGCTCAGCAGTTGTCTCCTGCCCACATGTCAAGTGCTCTGAAGTGATGATGGGTGCTGGATTTTCCCTCAGCTAGGCAGAGTTCTGTTGTAGCAAAAACTGGGACTATGTATGTGTTATTTCATTTAGGTCTGTCTTAGAAGTCTTAAAACCACTGATTTGTACTGGAACACCACCACAATACTAGTCTTTATAGCTTTGCCTTCATCATTAACATGTAAAGTATCTTTTTTCCCCTCCCTAAATGAGTATTCATGACTGGTATTGCTGACAGGGATTGTTGGTAGAGAGTAGAAAAACCGCCAAAGCTGTTGACGAGGGTTTGCAGCATGATTGAACTTTTTGTTCTTTTCCCCAAGGTCATGATTAAGGTAAATAATCTTAAGAAAGTCAAGTTGTGGTAGAAAAGAGAGTAGTCTTATAATCAGATTGAATGGAAAATTAAGGTTTGGGTGCTGGCAGTAGCTGTGAACTTGAGGTGTGAGTTGACTGAGGATTGCTCTTGGTGAAATTTGTTTTTGTTTTCAAAACTGCTGGTCCAGAGCTGTTGCAAAGTTTTCTTTCCTTAGCTGAGTAAGAAGAGCTTGTGAGACATCTTTTGAAGTCCTTTACCAGGCTACCTTGCACACCTGTGTGGTTCACTTGAAAAAATAAAGTATTTTGATTATGTTTAGATTTGGTTGTCTATATAAATGGGTGGGAGAGAAAGTCTTTGCACAAGATGGTAACTGTGGTTAATATGTATAATTTGAGCCATCCATATAAATACAGCTGTCTGTGCTGCTCTGTTAACATTTGCTATACAAAAGAGTGCTCATGTGGGTTAAGAATAGGATCAGCTGGTGCAACTTTAACGAAGGAATGAATGGATAAGTTACTTGAGTCTATTTTTTTTCTTAGATATAAATGATGCTTTATAACAAATATGTTTGTTTATCAGATAACTGAGTATTAAATATATTGTGATAAACCACCACTTGCAGGAAATTGAACTACTATCATTTTATTTTACAAGCTAGTGGAAGCTGGTATCTGCATGTAAAAGATTGACACGCAGGGACACAGTACAAATCAGTCATATAGGCTGTGGTTATATAATCTGCTGATAGGGGGGAGGAGGGAAAACCAAACAGCTGCATCTGACTAAAACCAGAGGGTCTTGTGACTTCAAGATAGCTTAGAGAAACACTGAGGAGGAACCCAAGGAGAATGTGTACTAAAGTGGTATTAATGGAGTCAAGAATTGCCTGGCAGTTAACAGTAAGAGATTAAGATGGTCAGCAAACTGACATGTTTGAATATGTTGTGCTTTTTACACTATTCTGGATAAATTAAATCTTGCCTATTTGAATGAAGCTTGACCAGTATGAGACTATTCAGGGAAAATATCAAAATCTTTTGTGTGATGTTACAAAGCAGTCATAGTTGCAGCTCTAATTTAATAACTTTTCTGTTTTGACAGTATGGTTCTTTGATCACTACATAGGTAGTGAGTCACTGTGTATAGCAGGGGTTTAAAAAAGGTCCCCAGTTTGACAAAATGTCCCTTTTGTTTGTAAATTCATAGTTGCATATCACTCTCTGTCTCCTTTCCTCCCAGCTAAATTGTGGAGAGAGTGTAAATGAAAACAAATCCTGAGATTTGGAATGTGAGAGATGATCATGTTCAAAAGAATTTGGTCTAGTGCTTTTGTCTTATATATTTCAGAAAATTGGAAATAAGCTCACCCTTTCTCAAAGTAAAAGGTAGCTCTGCTTAAAACATGATGGTCCCATTCCTTTGGTGTGTGTTGTCCAACTTTTCAGATGCCACCTGAAGTGCAGCCAGCTCAGTAGTGTTGCTGTGAATGAGAGAGAATAAATTTGAGTAGATGGGGCCTGGGTCAATAGTAAGCAGCAGTTTGGCTGTTCACAGCAATAACGTAAATATGGGAGTTGTTGCCTCAAGCTGCCCTGGTGGGCCAGGGAAGTACGTGGAGCAGACTTGGCAGTGAGCCCAGCCAGAAAAACAACATCCAAGTCCTTGCATTTGTCCAGGCATGCCATGTGGGTTCGAATGACAGTGGAATTTAAGATGAGTGAAATGATCAGTAAGGCTAAGTAAAACTGCAAGGCAGGAGCAAGCTTAGTAAGAAGCCAGCATTCTTTTCTACCTTTAGTACACCCATCTGTGAGTGTTCTTATGAAATACTGGCAAAAGAGAACTTTTAAAAATCGTAGAACTGTTCAAAATCATTCAGGGAAGATGAATTTCAATCTGAAGCACTGCTGGTCTTGTGAAAGGAGAGAAGAATGAACTTTCAGTAGATCTGAATACAAACCCGTGATCTTTCAGTAGTAAAGTCATGGAAATAGAATTCTGTGTCTGGTTCAATTTGGTGTTGTGTGGTGATTTTGGTGGGGTTTTTTAAAGCAGAAACAAAAACTCCATTTGCGGTTGCATGAAAGATGTTTGTAGGTAAAAACCTGAGCAAGTACTTACAGCTAATTTATTAATACCAGAAAGGTAGTACCATATTATTTGCATTAATATTTAGATTAATAGGGATTGCATGCTTAAAAATGGCTTCTCAGGCTGCACTTTGAAGATTAGTCATGACTTCTAAAAATCAGAAATATTTTTAACATAGAAAAAATTCTTGCATGGAGGTGAATATTTCTGGTGGTTCTGGGGGTTTTTTAGCAGGTTGATGGAGGGAGTTAATGAGAGTCTCCATGTTTTGGTGGCTAACATTGCTTTTTTAGGAACAAATGCTGTGAGAAAGGCTTTCTTTAATCCCATATTTTAATTTTTTTATTGGTTTTGGAAAAAATGGTTGATGTACACATACTTTCAGAGAAGCAGCATTTGCTCTGTGCTAGAGTAGGAATGAAATTGTGGCTGATTGTAGTTGGGCCACGGCAGAAACTGTCAGCATTTAACTGAAGTTGTTTTAGAGAGCAGGCCTCTGTATCTTCATAGCCAGAATGAAAGTGTGATAGAATGACAAACTGCTAATCCAGTCATGTTGCATTTATTAACTGTTAGTGACAATGATTCATTGCTTTGATGGCTGCATAATGACCTGTAATAATATCTGCAGTGATGTATAGCTACTCAAGTGTATCTTTAGATGCTTTCTAGAAGTTGTTCCCTAGGTCAAGGACACAAAGGAGATGAGGAGATTCAGTGACTGATTACAAAAGGCTTTAACAGTGTCATTTGGGATAACTGTTCTCAAACAAGGCCATAAGGAAATAGATGGGTTAATCCAAAGAACCAAGAAAATCTGTCAACATTTTGTATTTTGCATAGCTTCTTTAAATTACATAAGTCTGTGTATTTCATCAGTGTAATTTGTGGAGTTAAGTCTTTTGAGAGCAAATGCTGCTGTCTTTCAAATTGCCAAGCATTTTGTGTTGGGGGCAGGTTAGGCTGATGTACAGTATGTGGTGATACCTCCACTCCTGCTGGAATAAAGACAAGCTATTTAGACTCCGGGAAGAGTTGCAAAGTTACACGTGGCACAGCCATGAGGCATGCTAATATCACCATCTCTGTATTTTGGGGTGTCATTCTGAACCTTGCTAAAAAATTGTATCTGTGCTCAGCTTCAGTCTCTTCGTTTTCATTTGGCTGATTCGTGTTTCTGCTTTTTACTGTATCAATATAGCAAAGTGAATTCAAGGTGTTTCTGATTCTACATTCATGTGAGCAGATGGGAAAACAAGGTGGTTTCAGATTGTCATTCTGGCTCATTACAGTTCTTTGATGTACACAGCCTTTGGGTTTAATGCACCTGAAGTCCACATTTAAGCTACATTATAAAATACTGGTGAAAAAGCTGTAATAATTGATGGTTTGAAATACTGAGTTAACTATATGGTAGGTCTGCCTTCTGTGGAATGGTTTGCCCTCTGTCATGCAGGCCAGCTGCAGAAGTACAGTGTAATTTGGCTGAGGTGTGAAGAGTTCCCAAACAAGTTTGTTCAGATATTATCGATACCAGTTCTCAATCTCTGTGTTGTGCTCTGTTTGATAATCTGAAAGGGGGTGCCCCCATTTCAGTCTCCCCTCCACTGTGTAACTGCTCCCCACTCAGACATCCTGCCTTGGCTTACTGCTCTCCTTTTCTACCAGTTTTCACAAAGACCCTGGTCTGTGTCACCATACTCTCCTGTAAACTCAAATATACATTTTCTTTTACTCTCCTGTCTGTTTTCTTTGATGTGGCCCTACTTACACCTTCTGATATTGGAATCTTGGCTTCTGCTCAGTGCTTGCTTTGGGGCTGGAGCAGTGAACTGGCAGTGTCTCTGTATGGAGCAGCAGGTTGCTGTGAGCAAGGTCATGTTAGAAGTCAGTCGGTGGTAAAGGCATCTAGGTAGGAGTTAGGTGAATTCGGTGAGGATTTCAGTTTGTTCTGTTTGAAAACTGGAGAGCCTTTTCGTGGAGTCTGCTGGTTTTGCCCAAACAAAGGAAGAGTGAATTGTACATGGTAAATTGGCCCACAGTAGCAAGAATCTAGGCAAACCTGGCCTGCTGGCAATTACAGCACATGATTAATTCCCTTGATCCCTTCACTCAATAGTTGCCTAATCTTCTCACTTACCTTTATGCTCAGTCTGCTTCCAGTGGTACAGGCACAGCACACAGTTTGGGAGTGATCAGGCTTCTCTCAGGTCCCATGTCTACGGATCTGAAATGCTCTGGGGTTGCAGAGCTGCAGTCCTTTTGCAGGCTCTAACACCTGATCATGCAGAATAAGATAGTTCAGAACAGCAGTGTCAAACTGCTGTGCCCATGTACTGCGCTGTTTCCAAAAGGCTGTACGCTAATGTCTCTGAACTACTGGGGCATGTTAAGATGACTTTTGATCTGACAGTGAATGACAAATGAGGCTTCGTTAAACCGGAGGGCAGCAGCTTCTGTTTTGTCTACAAGGTTACTATGCAGTGAAATACTGTGTCTTCTTAAATTATACAGCCGCCGATTAAAAAAGGGAACCAAAGAGGAGCCCACAGAACCTGGCGGCCTTTAAAGCAAGAAGCAGACTTTTTTTTTTAAACCTGTTATGAGTATTTATGAATAATCCTTAAATACTGAACCAAAGGCTTTATGAAGTAATAATTTAAAGATACGCTTCATATCAACCAGAAATAGCAGGAGATCTGGAGAAGGCACAGGTATAAACACTGCTTAGCACTTCCGGTTGTTATTTTCTGGTTTGTAACTGAACTTAGAATGACTAATTCTTGTTGAATCTTACAGTTACAAGTTGAATTATTTACCTGCCTTGTACATAACTTTCTGTCAATGCATGTCAAAGCTATTCTTTCCCTATTTGAAATTTAATTTCATTATTTCAGTGTGAAGCTAGATATACATGAAGTCAGCAGTTCTAGTTTAAATGTGTACCAGGCTGTGGCCTAAGGGTTTATTCAGTTGCATGTTATGTTTTTATTTGACAGGGAACACCAGTGAACACCTGCAGTTCCTATCCTGGTTGCTTGTTTCCTCCCATGTCCTAAAGCTTGCCATTCTGTCAGTTGTGTATATACAGGTGTTAGTGCACTGTAAATATGATTGCCAAAATCATCTGTGTTAGAAGAACCTCTCTTCTCATTTCCCCTCCCCCTTTGTATGTGGAGGTGTGTGGGAGGGTGGTTGCTGCTCGAAAAAACCTTAGTGTAGTTACACCCCAAGAGCCAGTATGTTCTTATTTCAGTCAGTGTCAGTTGTAAACATTTCATATGCTGGATTATTCTCTTGCTTAAACTGCTTAAACTAGTGAGGCTTCTTGATTTGTCTATATTTCTATGAAGGATAATGAATTCTTATCCAGACTAGAATTTGGAAAAGACTCCTTGATGAGCTCCCACTGTTGAGAAGATTATTTTAATTCTACATTTACAGTGTTATTGCTTAACAAAAGAAAATGAGTGAAATTGTGACTGGCATGACAGAATAGCCTGTGGCATACATGATTGACAAAAGTAAAATTTATTTTTATCCTTTTTTGCATAATCTGATATGACCGTGAAACAGAGCACAAACTCATCGAAGAGAGAGAGTGATCTGCTTCATAAAATGAGAGTTGTAAATCATCCCTTTCTGAAAACTTAACCTTGCAGTACAGCTTCACATATTGCTAATTTCGGTCTAGAAGGATGTGTTTCCCCCTACTCCACCCTGCTACATTAATTTTTTTCATAATTTATTCTTTTTCAGTACCATATTTGGCTTGCTAGTCAGTTGTACTCCTTATAAATGAATACATTGCTATGTTTCACTTTGGGGTTGTGGGGTTTTTAAGTTGGTGTTTAGGCTTGTAGGAAGTGTTTCTGGGAAACTGATAGCTTGTAATGGAAAACTGGAGTTAAATATCCAGTTATAGAGCTTTAGTGCAATAGGGTACCAAGAAGAACTCTGATCAATCATGTTTTTAAGTGTGCAAAAGAAAAACCACTGATTATTGGCTATTTTGTGTTCCCTGTGAAGATTAAGACTCTTCCTTCATCCCAAGAAATATATAAACTGCTGCAAACTGACAAAATAATGAAATTTTTAAAAACCAACTACAAATGCTTTTTGTCCCTTTTTACAAATATTTTTGTAACTGTTGTGTTCAGAAAGAGATAATGGTAACTGTCATGATGGAAGTGGGAAACAGAAGAGTTGGTCATTCTTTTTAAAGCTTGTAAGTGAGACAGACTTGCCTGAGAACACACATGATGTCTGTGTCAATGTTCAGGTCTTCCCTCATGCTATTTAAAGGACTTTGCTGATCCTGTGTTCACACTAGTAGTTTTGTAAGGCCTAGGTCTTGTTGCATTTTCTTCATACCTAATAGCAACTCCTATTGTTTGAAAATGTTTGTTGTTTAGGGGCTTGTAAACTTGGAATAATAAAACAGTTTGGGTAATTCTGGCACAGGGCTTGTATTCAGACATTTGATAGTAATTGACCTTCCTTCTCTGGAGAGATCTGGCTGAGTGCACAGCTGCACATGTGCATGTGCCACTACATCACTGAGGAGTGAACAACTGGTGGGCAAGCATTGCTAGACCTAAATGTGCACTCTGATACAGCAAGTAGCAAGCAAAATGTGCTTTAGAAGCAGTTGTTCTAGATATTATTTAATTATATTCCCAGTTAGACAGCTTATATTGAAGTGTAGTTAGCAGCTTAGTAAGGGATGAGCCAGTGTTGTTTTAATACTGAACAGGAGCTTCTGTAGAAGAGGCTGTTCCCAGACAGTAGCAAATGTACATTCAAAGTGAGCAGCCTTCTGGTTCTCATTGACAGTGGATGACACAGACGCCTGATGTAAGATTGCAGTGAAAGTCTGTAGCTTTATTTAGCTTATACATTGTGAATATAAAGCATCTGCTCATTTTTGTGATCCCTCAGTAGTGAACCTGATCTCAGCAGGATGTGGAAGAAGACTTCAGTAAATTTCTTAAGACTCATGGCTTCTCTGTGCGTGGCAGTGTTAAAAGTCTTAGAAAGAAACTCAGCTTTGTTTTTACTTACTGTGCCATTTGTCCAGAAGATCTCCTTTGATTGTAAAAGAAAATTTGTTTGACGTGGTTTGTTCTTAGGAAACAGTGACTTGTTTTGTTTCTTTGTCTTCTTTAAAATGCTTACTGGAACAAATAAACTATTAATACTACTTCTAAAACTGAAGTTGAACTTATTGGCCCATAATCCTTTGGTATTTTTTAACCTTTTATTTAGTCCAGTTTTCTTTACTCTGTATTGGTGTTATCTTTACTAGCATTTTATTCTGTTGTCCTTACTAAAGCAAAAGCATTCAACACACCTGCCATTTCAGTGGCATGAAAGGCTTCTGATGTGAATGGCACTACTTCTCTTGGTCTGTGTATTTTGCTGTGTCTGTCTTGCCTAGCATCTTGCCCCCTTGTGCTTGTGGTAGTTTTTGTGCTCTACCTTTGTAGTCTGCCCTAGTTTCTGTGTCTTGAGTGCTTTCTTATATTTTATGGTCAGTGAAGGCCTCATGACTTGGCCAACTTCTTTATTGTCTTTCCTCCTCCAATAGGATTGTTTGGATGTAATAGCTCTTGTATTAAGTAACCAGATTTCCATAACTGCATTTTTTCCCCTTGGGCTTCTCCATAACTCTTTTTTCCTTACACTTGCCTGTTGTGAGACTTCCCTTTGTTTACCCTCTGCATCTTGAAGCCTGGTGTTGGATTGGTTTTGTGCTGTTCTCACTGCTTTCTCTTTTAAGGGTTATCACCTAAGGTTTTTTCATTCTTTCTTTTCTCTCCCAGGTTGTATTTGTGTTTGTATGTTTACTAGTTCCTTAAGAGAGGTTAGAGGGCTCTTCCAGATTGGATTTTCTGCAGTCTTTATTAGGACAAAAATAATTACTGGTAAATAACCTAGTAGTATTAATGATATGATTTGTAAAGGTCTTAGTTTTTAGTGAGCAGCTAACAGGTTATTTTAACACATGAACTATAAGGGGGAGGATCTGTGTCTGCAGACTGAAATAAATCTCCTTGTTTATCAATTGTGCCTGAAAATTATTTGGGTGATTTAGACTTCAAACTGTGTTGTGTTCACAGTGTTAAGTGTGATTTGGGATTGGATATTCATTAGGTTTCTAGGTTCCTGTTGTATGTGTGTGCAGTTGGGGAGGGGTAATGGGTGAGCACGGTGCCACACTCAGGAGAGGCAGTTTGTCAGGAAAGGGACCAAAGATGCCAGAGTCAAAAAAGTTCTGTCTTCTCTGTGCTCCATCTCTTCCCCTGTTCTTCCAAGCTGGTGTTGGTAATTCTGTGCTGATCTGATCACCACAGCCTTGTCAAAATTAAATTCAGAATGTACATCTGCTTTTTGTAAATCCCTTTGACACTGAAAGTAGAGAAGTTGTCTTAAATATTTTGAGATTTCTTGATTATTGGTTCAAGAGGAATAAGGCTCTTTGCAACCGTGAGAGATTTAGTGCAATGTGCTGCTACTGTTCCTAAAACCATTAACGACAGTAAATGGTTACACACAGGGTTTAAAGACTTCCAACTGGTGCTTTTCTAAAACAGTCTTATTATTTTAAAAGTTCTGTAGCTGTAACTGTTTTATTTCTAAGTTTTGATAAGCTGGATAATAGCCTTTATTAGGATTGCCTTTTTCTTCCCTTGATCTGTGCTTTTATTAATACTGAATTGGGGAACAGACATCTATGGTCTTGCACATTAGTACTCTAATAGATGTGGAAAACCCATAACCAACTACTGTCTGCATTTCGTGTTTGGTGATGGAGAACAGCAAAAAGACCTTCAATTAATGTTTTTAAAAAATGTTTGTTATCCTAGTGAGAGGGAAATGCAGTTTTGGTAGTGCTCAACATAGTGGGCTTGTGTTAATTGTGTATGATATGTACAATAGTCTTTCCTGAGAGCCCTGATCCTTTCAGTGTGTGCATATTTAGAAATCGACCTATGCTGATTTTCTGTGTTCTTAGCACATATTATAGTAGTTAATGATATATAATACTGATAATTACCATACATAACCATAATATATATATAAAATCATGCAGTGTTTATAATATTAGTAGGTGCTCCTTAAATGCAATGTGTGCCTTCTTTAATAGATA